>APFE030048575.1:61216-100168 GCA_000404065.3 Pinus taeda
CGATTTTGACAGCATATCGGTATGCTGTGCCGAGTGAGGAGATGTTCAAGAACTCCATCTCTTCCTGGATGTATCTATGTAGGCAGCCACGATATTTGAGTACCAAATGCAGCTCAGAATATTTGATACCCAGCTGTGTGCGAAGGGTATGAAAAATGTTTGTGAACTCTAGCACATCTTGATCTCGTCCTTGCCGCAGTGTGGTCCATTTGATGTATTTGTCCTCATAGCTTTTGACAGGGTAGTACTACTCCTTGATGGCATCCCGGAAGTCATTCCAAGTGGGTGTGGCCGAAAATAGTGAGCCTGTGCTTTCATCCTTCTGCCCGCAGTAGGTTTCCCACCAGTCCTTGACGTGGGGGGCTGCTTAGAGAAGAGCGAAAACAATCTTTTCCCGACTTGAAAATTCATAAACAGAAAAATACCCATCTAGTAGATTTAACCATTTATCTACCATATCTGCGTCTATTTTACCCTCAAAGATGGGGATTTCAAAATTCACTTGTACCTTAAAGGGCGTGGAATTTCCAGAGTAGTTATTGGAAGTCGATGCATCACCTATGGGTAGCCGCTGAAGGATCTGCGCAAAGTTATCCATCATCGCATTCCTTTGCCGCTCGAGGGATTCTTCGAGCAAGATTTTGATAGGATCTCTTGCCCCCTCGTCTTTCTTCTCATCTTCCATGGGAGGCCATCAGGATTTGCGAGGTTGGTCTTGCAAAGGTTCGACCAGTTCAAGCCCTAACTCCTTATATCCGCCTCGTTGGGACATGCAAAGAAAACACAGAGAAAAAGCATACCGCTCTGATACCACTGATCCAGATTTAAACAGGAACGCAATAAAATTACAGAGATAACCATATACACAAAGATGCAGTGGAATAATACTTCATTTCATTAATGGAAAATACTGAAATATGCTTACAACCAGAAATAGAAATAAACCAGCTAGGGCGATGGTAGCTTATCTCTGAGAAGAGATGTGTGGCTACATGTCTCTGAACTGCATTACAATGAGGCTCAAAGGCATATTTATTGTTGAGAAACAATGGAAAAACCCTTCACATTCCAAAACCTAACCCTAGAAGATGAAACGCCAAATTGTCGGCTACGTTTTTGGGTAAGTTGGTACATCAACTTCCCGGGGTCGTGAATTGGTTGTATTATCTCCGTTTGACACGCATGATAGCCCGTTGGAAAGATCCCTTTGAGGATTACGACGGAAAAGTCAATTTCTAGATGGAAAAATCACTGGCGGTAGATTTCCCAAAAAACGTCATTTAGGGCCTCAAAACGACTCTGGAAGTTTAGGACCTGAAAAACTGCTAAAAATAGTAAACTGTGCTATAATTAAGGAAACTGAAAGAGACAGTTGTGGGGGTCCAAATGGGATAGGTGGGTCGCCACCAACATCCACCTGGATCAGGGCTATGGCTAATCATAAAAATCTTCTGCTTACTAGGAATTAGTAGAAATAGTTGAAGGTAAAATTTACTCTTAAGGATTTTGCACTACCATTTCAATGGCACGAATAAAGAACAATTGATCATGGAAATAGAGCATGGCTTTGGGCTACTACTTTGTAAGGGTCAAACCTTAGTTCCATAAATTCAACAAAGTAGTCATGATACTTATTTATATAACATTAATATAGGTATGACAACCAAATCTCCTAATATACTTGTAGAAGAGAATGTTTTGTAAGATATTTATATCTTCTTTGTAAATTTCTTAACAGCTTGGAAAATGTATCACCACACTCATGGGATTAAATGTGTGGAGATTTACTTAAGTGAATGTATTAAAAGTATGTCAAGATGTAATGCAAAGGAAACCTATTCCTCCAAATTGTGGATTATGAGAAAATCATTTTCTATAATGGAATTTGTTAATAATAATATAATTTAAATGATGATTGTTCAATAGTATCAATTCCTCTAGAAAAATAATATATATGATCCAAATGAAGAAGATAATCATAAATGAATAAGAATCCTATAAAGTTAGCTTCAGAATAAAAAGTAAAGAAAATAAGTTCCCTCTCATGCCTCTAAGGCTTTTAATGTTGATTTGCACAAAATTCCTACATTTTTTTGTTGATAACCCCTTAGGAGGGCTAAACATCCTCCAAGAATAAAAGGGGAGTATTAAATTCTCTCGTAATTTAAAAATAAGGAAAACTAAAACAAAGGATGACTAAAGAAAATCATTGCAATTGGTTTATTACATTACTATATATGGAACATTAAGTGTTGGAAGTTACACCCTAAGGTTCATCCCAAGAAACACAAAAGAAGAACCGAGAATGGGTGTATAGCTAATGCTAAAGGAGAAGAGTACATGTTAGCACTAGTACTCAAGGGAGAAAAAGTAAAATAAAAAAAAAGTATTCTTGAGTGAGAAGAATCATAATGGGGGAGAACCACTTTTAAATATAATGGTCTCTCTACCAATATCAAGCTTTACTTGTAAGGAATCCATATCCCAAATATTCTTGGACATTCTTGATGATAATTGGTATGTAATTATGTCCTTTAAAATTTAGGGGCAATGATTCAATAGGTTGAATCAAGTCGTGGTAAGAAAACTTGTAGTATAGTTTTCACTAATTTTTTATGGTTGCAATAATTTATTTATTATTCATATTTGTTGGTCATAAAAGCATATCTTTCGTGCACATTATCTTTATAATTTGTTAAATATAAAAGAAACAGGGGAAGTAATTATCATTCTCTTAGATTTGTCATCAACTTGCTAAGGCTTCTTTTAGTATGACAATGGTTGCACAATATGTGTAAAATCATAGGAAAACAAGTAACATTGTATTCCAAAGTGAATTGTAAGACATAAAGAGTTGATTGTGCCATGCTCACAATCCATATATAACTATAACCATGACAAGTTGAATGAATATCATGTATTCTCTAATTTCACATGAACATAAGAATGGTTGAATGTTACAACAATAGAAACATGTGTTTTAGTCTTCTTATTTCCAAAATTCTATCAAGAAAGGAAGAAGTAGAAGAAAATCAATTTTTAGAGATGTAGACATACAATCAAAATTTCATATGTTATGTGGAGGAAAACTTAATGCTACTCATAGGATTATATTTTTTCTTCTAGAGTTCATGAATGGTGAGCCAAAGGCACTTAATAATTGACACAACCCCATAAGAATTTGAGCCTTCCAAGGGAATTGATATATTGGGGGAGTACACAAAAAATTCCCAAGAAAATGGAGAAGGTATGAATTGTGGAAGGGTATAAATAAATATGGAAATAGAAAATTTGGTACCATCAATGAAAAATTTCAAATGGTCTTAAGGAATTATATCCTTACTCACTAGAGAAAGATATAAATGTTGAAAATTTTGTAAATATATTGGTATTATACCGGGGGAAGCATTTGCGTTAATGAGAAAAGTGTATCAATAGTAATATATGTGCACTTCTAGATGAGGTACCTACATGAAACTGATGATGTATGTTTGCTCAAATCATCATCGAATATTTACAATGAATTTGATAATAAATGTGAGCATTAAATATTATCTCACTAATGAAGATCATTGTTGGTAAAGAAGTAATAATACAAGTGAAAATACACAGTAAAGGTGTAATTATTGATAAAAATAAAGGAAAGTACAAAATTTATGGTGCCGAAATCATAACAATTGAGAAATATAATCTAAAGTTGTTCAAATAATTTAACAAATGGAATGCATTGAAGGTAAAGGATGAAGGCAATAATTATTTTTTCAAACTGGGCACCTAGAATATGGTAGTAATTCTCATTTCAAATTCATTGATAGGATGAATAAAAAAAGGTGATGGCTGCAAGGAATCCACCAACAAGGGAATGCTTAATAAGGATCACAACTAACAAGGTCTCTAACGAAAAAGGACATCACCAATAAAGTAGTTGAATAGCAAGTAAATTGACTAATAATAAGTTGCCAAAAAGGTGACCATCAACACAAAGTGGATTAGAAACAAGGCTCATGACCAAAATGAATAATACTGATAAGGGAGTCATTAATGAAGTAGTGTCATCAAGAAGTAAATTGTTGATAAGAAAGGTCATTCAAAAATAAGAAACCTGACCAATGTCACAATTCCCAATGTCATTGTGGCCAATTAAGGAAGATTACTACAAATGTAATATCTATGTGGACTCCACATGAACCTATACATAAATGTAATGGAAGGAAAACAAATTATGAAGAAAAACTGAATATGGTGGGAAGTTTTTATATTGATTTAGATTATTCCTACGAGATAGTTAGTGTTGTCAATTAGTAGGAAAGTTGGTAATGGGGGGAGAAACTAAAGAATATAGATATAATAGCATGGAGTGTAGATCCAACTCATATACTTGTGTGTGTGCTTCTTAATCTAGATCATTATCTGATTGGCCTAGCCAAAATTTACACCCCCAACTATGCAATAGATCATTCAACCTTTTAGCATTGGATGGTAGATGACCTCAATTGATGCCCTTTATCTAGTTTGTGGATATTTTAACATGGTGAAACCAAAATAAGACAAGGGGGTACCCTTCCTTGGACTTTTCAATTAGATAAGTAGAACTTTGGTTAGCCTTAAAGGCCCACCATAACATTTTTTAGTCCAACCTCCACTCACAAAGTGACTCACCTAAATAAAGATTCACATGGAAAAACTGTCATAATGGAACTAAGTGGATTTTCTAAATGCTAGATGAGGTTATTACCTCTAATAATAAGTCCTTATTCTTTGAATTAACTAGTGGTTACCCAAATTAATTTGACAACATGATCACTCTTGCGAATCATCAACCAAATTGGTTCTCACTTCCTTAAAGCGTCAAAGTGATTCACATGTCGTAAAAACATTGCATTCTTAATTTCTCGAGCCTTAAAATTCCAAGATGTTTAGTTAATATTCATGTTGTTTTCAATATCACACTTGACCATGTATGCATCTTAGTGAGATACCATTATGGAAGGATGCTCTTTCTGGAACTATAGCCTTCTTGAGATGCTACAACTAATAGATTACTAAAATCCATTTTGGATGCCACTATGTGGCACATAAATAGATAAAATGGATTAGGAACTACCTTTAATGGGCCTGTTTTACTAAAAATAAACAACTCTATAGTTTTGGGCTTCATGATTTATTATAAGTGTAATATATGTGGTTTATGCAAGGAAATAAATGATGCAATGAACTGAATTGGCTCAAATTAGGTGAAAATCCTATGAAAGCCTTATTACGTCCATAGCCTCCAAATAGGATAGGGAATCCATATTTACCCTTAAAACCATCATGGCCTAATAAGTGACCAAGAGTATGATACTACTTTGATAATAGGAAACTACTCCAAAGTGTTGATCATGTTCCATGAGATCTTTTATAGGAGAAATAATGGATTTGTGAGCTAGCCTTGACCTTGGATAAACAAGTTGTCATCATCAATGGTATGGTGAATGAAAATCCTATAAACTTGATTGGTTTCATGTATGAATTCTAAAAGCATACTGAAGACTCTATTCATGCTAATATTCTCTATATTAGAAGGGGGTGGTTTTAGCAACAATCATTGGGTGTGGGTGTTAGTAAGGTTCATAAAGTTAGTTCCCAAATCCATGTACCTTAATATGATTAGAATTGGTATTCCATCACCTTTCTCTATTCATCCTACAAGATTTGAGAAAATACCCTATCTCTACTCTTAAGACATCATGTTTAAGATCATCCAACCTATTGATATCATCTTCATTAAGGGGTATTATATTCTAGACAAATTATATTTGTGTGGGAGGGCTCATTCTTCTAGATTTTGCTTTGTTTGCCAATATTGACTTTGAGAAGCAATATAATAGAGGTAGGTGACATTTTATGTAATGATCCAGTCACCTTAAAAAATATAGGAGTTAGATGGATAAAATCAAATTTGAGGGGGAAATCTCCTTTTACAATGAATCCATTATGAAAGCAAAGATGAGATGATCCTAAGACTATGTCATGTTGGCATATATATATAGGACAAAAATGATATTGTTATAATGGAAGTGTACAATGAAATTTTTTGGACTACTTATTAAAACAATAATAGAAATGTAGTAACTTAATATTTATATCTTAATAAGGGGTTTTGTGTTCATAACATGCTCCTCCCATTCGAAAAAGGGTTGTTCTAAAAACTTGACTAACTATGGGTGCTTCTATATGGATAACCCATCTTCTCATGTCATCATTTAAACTGGCAGGTTCTTCCCTCTAATGAGGTTCTTAATAAGTGCTTGATTTTCTAACTATTGAATTCCTATTTCAAGGATTGATTCTAGTTCCAAAATGTTTTTCCTTTCTTCATCAATCTCTAGTAATATAGCTTAGGTTAGGGCATTGTCACCAATTTCCCTATTTGAGAAAGAAACATAGAAGGTTGGATGTACACACGAAGATGGAGGAATTTCTTGATTTGTAACCATACTTCCAATATTTACACCACTTTATAGGGGCCAAAACATGTAGGTGCTCATTTATTGTTCTTTTGTTGTTTGTTGAGTTTAACACCCTCCTCCCACATCTACCCAAATAACGAACCAACATGTGTAAACATATGATGAGAGGCCACTATGATTGGATTTGACCTCCTATGTGACCTTAAGAAAATGGAATTGATAGAACACATCAACCAACCTACCCACATCAGTAGCAAAACCCTTAGGAGACATGTCAACCACTTAGACCTTCCGTCCCCGAGTCCCACTGATGTTATGGACATTTAAATCTTTACTTTCTCTCGTGCTATAGGCATGGGAGTATCAAGAATCCTAAAATTTTTGTGACACGATTTCCTCATGAGTTGAGAGACCCAATTTTATAGTTATGTGCCAGCATCCTCGAGATTTGAGCCACCTTTTCAGGCCCAGAGCCCAGGTCACTGCCTAGAATGGAATGATAGCTTAAGATTAGTCAAATAATAGGGAAATAATGATGCAAAAGCAATAAGTTAAACAAGACCTTAAATAGACCCCTACTAGCCATGACATGAATTTCATCAAATATGCCATCAAAATGTAACCTACAGGCACAAGTAATAGAATTAAGTCTAAGGATCCCAAACTTTTCTGAGAATCACTATGAACCATTGTTACCTCATGCCATTTTCTGCATTTCCATCTATTAAGCCATAGATACATTATCCATTCATTTACAAGTAAAAACAAGTTAAAGTACATAAATAGTTTCTGTTATAAAACACACATATAGCTAGCATAATAACAACAAAAATACTCATGAAAGTACAACCATATAAAGCACATATGATCCATCAAAATGACCATAGTAATATAAGGAGAAATAGCCTTTCATTAATGATGCAAAAACCAAACTAAGGATGGGACTTCCACATTCCACCCAACCATAGAATGGTTGAGCCAAATCTCTCTTCAGCCATTCACCCCCGTGCCATATTCTAAGCATGAATGTGTGACTCAAACCAAAAGAACCAACCAGGGCATAAAGATGCTAAACCACCTCACCCTCATTAATATAAACCAAGATTTATCGTAATCCATCCCAAATCACTGGGCCAACACAATGAACACATCATAACATGCTTTATCATAATATCCACCCAATCATTAGGCCAAGCAAGCACAGATGCCTCCACATTTCTCCACCTACACCATGAGGAATTTTCATGTATCTTAGTCTTTCAAACTCTACAACAATCCAAACCCAGATCACTAAGCCCTAAATTGAGACCCACTCTCTAGGCTTTATCGCATATCCCAAACCCAAGATTACTAGGCCCAAAAGAGAGTAAAACACCACTTGGCTTTACCGTATATCCTGCTATTCACCTAGAAGGATTCCTAGTCCCATCGAGGCAACACAATCCTAGCTTTATGACAGCCCACAGTTTGGCTCAAGGGTCACTAGGCTAGTGGATTTATAGTGATCCACAGTCTTGTTTTGGGACCACTAGGTCATGTGCTCTATCATTCAAATATCGACCTCACTCAGCTTTGAATACATATATCAATCTAGATCAACCAAAACATGAGAACCCCATCACACCATGGCTATCCAGAAATGGAAAGGTTAGGCTAAAAATGTTATTACACCTAACAAAACCCATGGGACAAAAAACAAAGAACCACATGTAATACCATGCATGCCAAATGTAGCAAGGAAAATGCACATACAAATCTATACTTGCAATGAATCCAGTTGTATCTACTTGATCCTGTCTTTCCCTACTTGATCTTTGCTTCCTCTTGTCTTATTTTCCTTTCTTGATCCAATGCCAAAAATGCCCCAAGAAAAATCTAAGTGTCCAAGAGTGAGAGAGAGAGAGAATAATGAGAGAACTCCAAATTCAACTAACAAAAGGTTACCATCTAATCCTTAGAAGCATTTTTATGAATGAGGCCTCTATTTTCTTCATTTTCCATTATTTTCCTTCAATTTCCTCCTCACATGTAGCCTGTGACATTTTACCTCCCTTTTCTCCTAATTTCCATTATTTATATAAATAAATGTACATAAAAATGCCATTTTTCCTTAGCAAAGACTTAGCCATTGCCTTTGCCAATTTTTTTAGCCATAAACAACCAAATGAACACCACCTAAGATGTCTTGCTCAACATTCAACTTGGAATAAGTGTCCCATCAACGTGGTTATTATTTTTGCCTTTATTAAATTTTATTACATGGAATTTTCACTAGGTTTGTTACAGAACCCTCCCCTTAGGGAACATCATCCTTAGTGTTAAACCACATCAAGACCTAAACAAAAATGCTAAAAAGGAAACATACTACCCATAGATATTTATCACATAGCTCGATGGAGTATTTACAATGATGACCATGCTGAAAAGAAAACTAACATAACAACATAATGACACGAGATCATAATGACATGACACCCATACCGCTTATTGTAGCTTTATAACATATCTTATGGCTATATTTACATCCACATACATATGTACATGTACCAAACATCATCAAAACATATACCAAAGTATATACCAAAATCACACCAAAACGCCAAGTCAAAACTACTTTGCCTCAACCAACAAACAAGGAAGGATACATATCCCGCATCTAATCTGCCATATCCCATGTAGCTTCATCAAGCCCAAAGTGATTCAACTACATTTTAATTTTATCGATTGCTCGGTTTCAGAGCATGAGCACCCTTTTTCTGCAATATACACTAGTACCACTATGTGAACCATGCTTGTTTCTCTTGTGCCTGTATGATCCGATCATTATCTACCTTACAACTCCTTATCTATTCCTTCAATATTCTTAGTGTATCTTCCAAATCAGAAGAGAATCACACACCACACTACTCATCTAATGCATAGGAATATTCTATGCAGTCTACCACCTTTCTAGACATTTGATATCTTTCCTGCAATGCATAATATGTCAGAGAAACCAAATCACAATAAATCAACATACCTTAGCATAATTTGGGGAGGATACCTTGTCTTCAAGAACAAAAATCAATGTGATACATGTATAACATAAACATAATACCATATATACATATAACGAGTAAGTGCATCAATGCATAAACATCATTCTAGATAGGGTATGGTCATCAATGCAAGGCCATATCAACAATGCATGCTATGACCTCATGCATGACAACGAAGATTAATCCATTGTAAATGTTTCCACATGCAACCATTAACATGTATAAGAAGTCCCTAATCAACTACACATACACATAAATGCATGTAATTGAGCACAAGTGATCAATTCTTGTAATAAACCTACAAGAGTGATACATGTAATCAAAACATTCAAGAATGCACCTAATATACAAGGATGTAGTCAAGCAACATATAATCAACATTTAAGCGACATATAAACATATGCAACCATTCATACTAATGAAGATGCACTCCAAAAATTCAATCATCAAGTTCCTCATGACAACCTTACTACAACCATAATCATCATCACAAAATGCAACAAACACACAAAATGCAAGTGTAAGAAACACGCATGCAACTCACATGCATGCATGACCAATGGACACCACCCATGATACAACTTGTAACACCCTCCCAACACATCTATAGAAGTAACCAACCAAATGGGGTAAACATGTGACAAGAGGCTACTATGATTGGATTTGACTTCCTATGTAACCTTAAGGAAGTGGAATCGATGGAAGACATCAAACAACCTATCCACATCAACAAAAAAACCCTTAGGAGACATATCAGCCACATAGACATCATGTCCTTGGGTCCCATTGATGTTTTGGACTATTAGAGAATTATAAATTACAGAGCAATGGAACACATAAAATATTGCAAAAGCACAAACACAAAAAATGCATAAAACAAGTGAGAGACATAGATATACATGGTTCACTCAATTTGGGCTACATCCATAGAGAAATAGCCAATCCTTCCTTTTATATTATCTAGCAAAATGAAGAGATACAACCTATAGTCGACTCAATGTAATTTCCTCTTCTGTCTCACATAGTCTCCTCTCACTTTCTCGCTCAAAATACACATCTACAAATCCGCAATACAATTCCCTCATATATAGCGAGGTGTTTTCTTCTAGTTAAAGAAACCCTAAATTAAAGATAACTTCTACCATCAGATCATCTACCTAATGAATGACTCAGATTGACTACAAAATTACAATATTTTACAAGGTAATTTTACATATATTTTTAGCTTCAGGGGTGCTTCCCTCGAACCCCTGCTAGGGGGGCTCATAAAAATTATCACTCCCCCCCTGGAACTCCCTGGAAGTGAAAAAATGGATGGTGTGGCTGTCCCATTATGAATTGGGTTCTAATGTGTGATACCTTTGAATATAGAATATAATCATGCTCCACACCCAACAGTCTCCCACTTGGAGACTAATTATAACAACTCCATCACTGATTTATTTGTTGGATAATGACTCCACTTTGGACCTGGTTATTTCTCATATTAATCATGGTATGTGAAGAACAATTGAAACGGGTCATAATATCAGTTTCTCCCTGGTTACAACTTTTGCTAACATATTTACAAGATTCTAACTAGTGTGTATCTTTTCTAGCTTCAACTCTCCATCTTCCAACATTGACCATATGAAATGGTACTTGAGCTATATATCTTTAGTGTTGGAATGGAATACAGAGTTCTTTGCAAGATAAATTGCACTCTGGATATCATTGTGTAACCTGACCAACTCCTGATTCTTACCTAATTCATCTAGAAACCTTTGTAACCAAATCATTTCTTTACTAGCCTCTATAGCAACAATATCCTCTACTTCCGTTGTTGAGAGTGCAATAACACTTTCCAATTTTGAAACCCAACTGATAATTGTTCCAACTACAGTAAACACACACCCTATGGTGCTCCTCCTATTATCTTTATCACCTACCATATCTACATCAACATATCCCTGTAGAGCAATGTCTGCACCACCAAAGCATAATGCTTGATATGTGGTACCTCTCAAATACCAGAGAATCCACTTCACTCCAATCGAATGCTTTTTCCTAGACTGTTCATGTACCTTCTTAGAAATCCCACTGCATGTGAAATATCAAGCCTTGTACAAACCCTTACATACATTAAGCTTTCAACTGCTGATGCATATGGAACTTTAGATATATAATGCATCTCTTCCTGAGTCTTGGGAAACATCTCCTTACTTAGTTTGAAATCACTAGCCAAAGGTGTAGTAACTGGTTTTTCATTTTGCATATTAAATCTTTTCAACACCTTTTGTATGTACTCCCTTTGAGACAATGTTAATTTTCGATTTTTCCTGTCTCTACTTATTCTCATACCAAGGATTTGTTTTGCAGCACCCAAATCCTTCATTGCAAATGAGTTTGTCAATTATATTTTGAGAACATTTATTTCTCTCATGCTAGAACCTGCAATAAGCATGTCATCTACATACAATGACAATATAATATGTTTGCCATCATTTTTCCTTTGGAGATAAACACAATGATTAGAGTGACATCTAGTATAACCTTGTTTTGACATAAACATGTCAAATTTTAGATACCATTGCCTTGGAACCCGTTTTAAGCCATACAAACTCTTATTCAACCTGGACACTAGTTTCTTCTTCCCTTTCACCTCATATCCTTGTGGTTGCTGCATAAATATCTCTTCGTCCAAATCCCCATGGAGAAAGGTTGTCTTTACATCTAACTGCTCAAGATGCAAATCTTTTGCTTCTACTAGACTTAAAATAGTTATGATTGAAGTCATTTTAACAATAGGAGAGAATAGTTCATCAAAGTCTATACATCTCTTCTGTGCAAACCCCTTCACCACAAGTATAACTTTATACCTTTTTCTACCTCCATATTCTTCCTTCAACCTGTAAACCCATTTATTCTGCAATGTTATCTTACCCACATGCAACCTGACTATGTCCCAAGTCTGATTATGTACCAGGGAGTCCATCTCTTCTTTCATGGCTAGCTCCCACTTCTTCTTGGTTTCTACCTGCACTACTTCTTCATAACATTTTGGTTCACTAGAATCAATAAAAAATACATATATAATGAAGGAGAGTATCGTTTAGGGGGTATACTTAGCCTGATATATCTTCTAACACCACTTTCAGGTGTTTGAGGTGCCTGTTTCTATTTTGGTTGCTGATGTTGTTCTGGTTGTTGATCATTATGATTTTTAGGAACCTTTACTTTTTTTGTGATCTCATCAAGCACTATGTATTCTCTATTTTCTTTTTCCTATTTCTTTTCCCGCTTCTGATCCTTATACAAAAACTTTTCATTTCATATGACATCTCTGCTCCTTATGATTTTGTGATTTTCATAATCATATAAGGGATAACCAAAATAGTTAATACCATATCTAATAAAGGTACATTTCTTTGATTTTTCTTCAAGATTTGTCCTATTTTCTTTAATAAAGTGGACAAAGGCTTTACAACCAAAAGTCTTTAAGAATGAGTAGTTTACCTTGTTACTTGTCCATGCCTCCTCTGGAATACCTCCATCCAAAGAAATTGAAGGCCCTCTATTTATTAGATAAACAACAATATCTAGGGCATCTGCCCAAAATTATAAAGGAAATCTTGCATGCAATCTCAACTTGCATGCTCCATGAATGTCTTGTTCATCCTTTCTGACACACCATTTTCTTGTAGTGTTCCTAGCACTATGTTCTCTCAGTGAATTCCATGCTCTGAACAATGCTTATCAAACTCTTTGATGAAACATTCACCTCCCTTATCTGATTTGAGACACCTCAATCTTTTTTCTATCTCATTTCAGCCAAAGCTTTCCATTTCTTGAAAGTATCAAATAAATCATATTTATTTTGAATACAATAAATCCAGGTTTTTCTAGTTGCATCATCAATAAAAATAACATAATAACTAGAGCCATCGAGAGATGATACCTGAGAACGTCCCAGTACATCTGTATGCATAAGGTCTAATTTCTCTCTTTTCTTTTCTTTCCCAACTCCGAGGAGTTTGACTCTCTTTTGTTTTCCATAAACACAATTCTCACAGAATTCCAAATCAACATGCTTCAAACCTGGAAACAAATTTCTTAAGTCAAGAACCTTCATCCTCTTCTCACTCATGTGCCTGAGTCTACGATGCCACAATGTTGTATCTGCTCCCGTTGAGGTTAAATCAATAACAAAATTAGAAATAGCATTTCATAAATAAAATGTACCAACATTTTCCCCTTTTTCTATTACTAGGGCTCCTTTGGTGGCCTTCCAAGTTTTATATGTAAAAGTAGTTACATAGCCTTCACCTCCCAACTGCCCTATTGAAATTAGATTTTTCTTCAGATCTAGAATATGCCTTACCTCCTTCAATAACTATTGGTTTCCATTCTGCTATTTTTTGAAGAATTTATGCATTCCAATGATTTTATAAGGTTTATCATCACCCAAGCAAACCTGTCCAAAATCTCCTTGAACATAATCATGAATATATTTTCTATCAGGTGTGACATGGAATGAGGCCCTTGAATCTACCAGCTAGGGATAGATAATATTTTCTAAAGAAAGAATCAAAGAATATTGCAACACATCACCTGTCACATTCAGTTCATGATTTTTTTCTTGCTGCATGTCTCATTCTTTTCGCTTCCAAGACTTACAGTCTTTCTTCAGGTGTCCTCTATTCCCACATTTCTATCACACTATCCTCAATCTAGACTTCGATCTACCTTTCCTTGACTTACTACAATATCCTCTGACCTTTCCTCTTTCCATTTTTCTTCACCGTCTCTGCAGTCAAAGCATTACTTGATGTCTCACCGGAGCTTTTCCGTCACATTTCCTCGCTAAGGATTGCACCAACAAGATCATCTAACTTTAAAGTACTAGACCCAGAGACATAGTTACTAATGACCATAACTAAACTAGTCCACCTTTCTGGAAATGAGCACAAAAGTAACAGAGCCCTAACTTCATCATCAAAGGTTACCCCTACAAAACTTAATTGACTATTAACTGTATTAAATTAATTGAAATCATTAACAATAGATCCATCTTCTAACATCTTCATATTAAATAAACGTTTCATAAGAAATGACTTATTTGAGGTCGAGGGTTTTTGATATAATTTGGCCAATGTTGACATTAAACCCTATATTTTCATTTTGTTTGAAATATTAAAGGCTACCAATTATGCTAGGCACAACCATATTGTTCCGAGTACCTTTTTGTCAAGAATATCCCATTCTATGTATGTCATACTCGTCGGCTTCTTTGTCTTCCTCCTTAATGGTAGGTACAAATAATTCTGATATAGATAATATTCCATCTGCATCTTCCACACCTAGTAGATTTGGTGATTAAATTTTTCAACCCTAAACCTACCATCCTCCACCATTTCTCCCACTCACACCAAGAACTCTTGCCTAGACCTATGAGTTTATTAGCCAAATAGACCTTCAGCTCTGATACTAGTCTCTAGATAATTATATATTATAGAGCAATCAAAGACATAAAATATCGCAGAAACACAAACATAAAAAATGCATAAAACAAGAGAGGGAAAAAGATATATGTGGCTCACCCAATTTGTTCAATGTCCACGGAGAAATAGCTAGTCCTTCCTTTTATATTATCCAACAAAATGAAGAGATACAACCTATAGTTGATCTACTGTAATTTCCCCTTCACTCTCACACATTCTCCTCTCTCTTTCTTGCTTAGAATACACACCTACAAATCCGTAATACAATTCCCCCATATATAGTGAGGGGTTTCCTTCTAGGGGAAAAAAACCTAAATTAAACATAACTTCTACCATCATATCATCCGCTTAATGAATGACTCAGATTGACTACAAAATTACAATATTTTACAACACAATTTTACATCTATTTTTAGCTTCGGGGGTGCTGCCCCCAAACCCCCACTAAATAGGGGGGCTCATAAAAAGCATCATCGCCCCTCCCTAGATGGCCCTGGCCACGAACAAATTGGTGACATTTTTGCCCATTACGAACTGGGGTCCAATGTAGCGATACCTTTGAATAAAGAAGATAATCAAGCTCCACACCCAACATTGGACATCTTAAGCTTCAGTTTCTCTCATTCTATAGGCATGAGAGTGTTTAGAAACCCATAGTCGCTCTCACAAGCTTGCCTGCCAGTGTCCAAAGACCCAATTTTCCAGTTTAGTGCTAGTTTCCCTAGGATTTGAGCCATTTTCTCAAGCTCAGAGCCCAGGTCATTTCCCATAATGGAATGATAAATTAAGATTAGTAAAAGAACATGGAAACAATGATGAAAAATCAATAAGTTAAACAAGACCTTAATTAGACCCCTTCTAGCCATGACAAGTATTTCGTCAAACATGTCGCAAGCATGTAATCTACAGGTGTAACCAACAGAGTTAAACATAGGGATCTTGTATTTATCTGAGAATCACTAAGAACCATTGTTCCATCATACCATTTGTTTCATTACCATCTATTAGGCCATATATACATTATCCATCCATTTACAAGAGAAAACATGTTGAGATCCAGACATAGCTGTTATCATGAAACACACATATAAGTAGCATAATAACAATAGAAATACTCATGAAAGTACAACCATATAAATCACATATAATCCATCAAAATGCTCATAGAAATACAAGGATAAATAGCCTTTCATTAATGATGTAAAAACCAAACCCGAGATGGGACTTCCATGTTCCACCCGACCATAGAATGGCTGAGCCAAATATCTCTTCATCGATTCACCCCCATGCCATATTCGAAGCACGAATATGGGACTCAAACCAAAAGAACCAAAAAGGCAATACCGAGGTTAAACCACCTCACCTTTGTTAATAGAAACTAGGCTTTACCCTAACCCATCCCGGATCACTGGGCCAACAATATGAACACATCATAATAGGCTTTTTCGTGATCACTACTTGATCACTGGACCAAACAAGCATGGATGCCACATTATTTCTCCACCTACACTGTGAGGAATTTTCCTACCTCATAGCCTCTCAGTATTTACTGAAATCCAAACTCTGATCATTAGGCCCTAAACTGAGACCCACTCTCCAGGATTTATTGCATATCCCAAACCTAGGATTACTAGCCTCAAAAGAGAGTAAACCACCTCTTATATTTACTGGATATCTTGTTCGGTGCAACCCAACTTGGCCAAATTTTTTGGGAAACTAAATTTTGTGGAGTGTGTAGTACAAGGGATGTCACAAAGTGTTAAGTGGACCACACAATAGAGTAGCGGTGCAAAATGAAGACCACATAGCAAAATCACTGCGCAATATAGGGGCTTCATGGTGAATCCCCACACTTTTTGTAAAAGAATATAATATTGTAAAAGTTGAATGGTTTTGGACAATAGTCCCTTGTATTTTGGAAATCACAGTATCAGGTCCATGGTAATGGAGTGATGTAATCCCCCAATATAGTAATATATATAGGGATGAATGATAAAGAAGGAAGGAAACTATTGTTCCAAATCTATGTTTTATGGTTGTATCTCCTTGATTTGTACTTCGGAGAAAGGGGCGAGGGTTCGCAATTGAGTGCGCGAAGGCCTGGGTTTGTTGCTTAGTGTGCAAATTGTTTACAACTTAGTGCTTAGACAACCTACAGCTGTGTGTGCAAGGAAATAAATATTTGTTGTACCAAATTATCTATTATAAGAAATAGTTCTTGTGGACACAGTCCCACATTGGGATGGACCATGGTAAAATCTATGTCGTCATGTATTTTTCTTATTATTGACACTTTATTTTAGTATTGTGAAGTTTATGCATGTTTATGATATGTTTAAGTGATGAATGTAACTATTCAAAGTAATATATAAGCGTGAACTAGTTAATGAATGTGAAGTAACTTATAAGTGATAAAAATAAGAAAATACAAAATTTCCACATTGCAGTATCCCTCAAGGTTGTAGAAACCTGGTTCTCCAACCTCCCATAGTCACTTCAGGTGAGACTACGATTTGCTTGCAGGTCATTTCTAAAATGGCCAGTGATTGTGGGTTTTGTTTGTGCATTGTAAAATTCAGACCTAGGTCATCCCTACCTAAGAAAACATATCCTATCATTTATCGACAAGAATTCCTTGTCCCACCGAGGCAACACAATCTTGGCTTTACGGCAAACCACAGTCTAACTCAGGGGTCACTAGGCTAGGGGCTTTACTATTATCCATTTTCTATTATAGGGACCACTAGGTGATGTGTTCTATCATTTGGAGATCCAGCCCACTCCTCTTTGAATCCATCCAGCAATCCAACTCAACCAAAACATGAGAACCCCATCACACAATACCATGCATGCAAAATATATTAAGGAAAATACACATGAAAATAGATACCTGTAATGAATCCTATTGTGGATGCTTGATCCCACCATTCCCTACTTGATATTTTCTTCCTCTTGCCTTTCTTTATCCAATGTAGAAATGCTCCAAGAAAAATCCAAGTGTCCAAGAGTGATAGAGAGAGAGAGAGAGAGAATAATCAGATAGCTCCAAAAATGAACAAAGAAAAGGTTACCAACTGATCCTCAAAAGCCTTTTTATGAATGAGGCCTCTATTTTCTTCATTTTCCATTATTTTCCTTCAATTTCTTCCTCACATGTAACCTGTGACCTTTAACCTCCCTTTTCTCCTAATTTCCATTATTTTCATATATAAATGTGCCCAAAATTCAGTTTTCCTTTCCAAAGCTATAGCCATTTCCTTTGCCAATTCCATTAGCATAAACAATTAAATGAACACCCATTAGGATTTCTTTCCCAACATTAAGCTTGGTAAGTTTCCCATCAACCGTGGTTATTATTCTTCCTTTTATTAACTTTTATTACATGGAATTTCCACAAGGGTTGTTACAAAACCCTCCGTGTTGGTGAACACCGACCTTGATGTTAAACCACACCAAGACCTTAGCAAAACCGTTGAAAAGAAAACATATTTCCCATGGAGTTTTATAACATAGCTCGATGTAGTATTTACAATGATCACCCTACTGAAAAGAAAACCAACGTAACAACATAATAACATGACATCATAATTACATGACACCCATACCCCTTATTAGAGCTTTATAACTTAGCTCATGGTGGTATTTACATCCATATACATATGTACACATAGAAAAATCATCAAAACATATATAAGAGCTTATACCAAAATCACAGCGAAAAATCAAGCCAAAACTTATTTGCCTCAACTGGAAAACAAGGAAGGATACATAGCTCACATCTGACCCAACATCTCCTATGCAGCTTCATTAGGCCCAAAGTGTTTCCAATGCACTTTAACTTGCTCGATTTTCATTTCTGGAGCATGAGAACCTTTTTATACAGTATATAATGAGGCTCTCACTAGAATTTTCCATCTGGTTCCACCTATAATACAGGCTAGTCAATCACATGATCAACATCTTTAACATACTTCTTAAGCAGTGACACATGGAAAACATCATGGAATTTCACTGTTGGAGGTAGTTCAAGTCGATAGGCTACTGGCCCAATCCTCTTAATGATAATGAAGGGTCCACAAAACTATGGTGCCATCTTGGCATATGATCCAATCTGTAAGGTTCTCTTCATTAGTTTGATGCGCAGGTACACTTGTTCCCCAACCTGAAACTCCTTGAACAACCTATTCTAATCTGCATAACTTTTCTTCCTATCCCGTGCTTCCTTTAGATTTTTCTTTATAACCTACATTTCCTGTTCCATATCTGCCAACATGTATAGTCCAATCAACACTCTATTAACCAGATCACTCCAACTAATGGGAGCATTGCAACTTTGCCTCAAAAGGACTCAATCTCACTGACTCCTGATAATCGTTGTTGTAAGTGAACTCTACCAAGGGGAGATACTTTTCCCACTTCCGCTGTTGATGCATCACATGCATCCTCAGCATGTCCTCCAATATCCTATTGACCCTCTATGTTTTTCCAGCTATCTATGGATGATAAGTTGTACTAAATTCCAATTATGTGTCCAACCCACAAACAACTCCACCCAATACTTGGAAGTGAGATTCGCATACCTATCTCAGACAATCGTATTTGTAAGACCATGAAATCTAACCACACCTCTAATGAATACCTATGCCACATCTCTAGCTGAAAATGTAGACTTCACTGGAATGACATGTGCAACCTTTGTCAGCCTGTCCACAACAACCATGATGGAATCATATTGTCTCAATGTCTTTGGAAACCCTGTGATGAAGTCCATGGAAATGACCTTCGATTTCCGTTCTCGAATCGAGATCAGTTGTTGTAGTCTATCTGGATGCTTTTACATTTCCTTCACTCCCTAACAGTCGAAGCATATCGCCACAAACTTTGCTACATCTTTTTTTAGATTTGGCCAATAATAATATCTCTTCACTGCAGTCAATGTATTATGACAACTTGGGTGACCTAAATAAAGTCTCTCATCAAACTATCTCAACATCACCTTCTTGAGCTTGCTTCTATCTGGAACATATATCATGTCTCATAATTGAACCAATCCATTTGTTGTAAGACAATAACACATACCCTATGCAGTTGAACCTGTACCTGTACCTATACCTATTCCTATATTGCCACCTGTACCTGTACCAATACCTATACTTGTACCTGCACCCTGCTGCAACCTGTGCACAATCTCCATATACCTGACATCCTACTGACCTACCTACAATATCCTATACTATAAGTTTGTTCGACAGGAACTGATAGCTTCCAAGTGATTTACTTGTACCCTCATGCTGAGAGCATCTGCCACCATGTTCTCTTTACCTTTGATGTACCTGATCTCGAAATAAAACTCACTAATCATGGCCAACCATCTAGATTTCTTGGAATTCAGATTTGGTTGGTCAAATAAATACCTCAACCCAATATGATCATTGATAATTACAAGCCTCTTGCTAAGAAGGTTGTGCCTCCACATCTTCAAGGCATGTAGAATGACTTCCAACTCAAGATCATGCATAGGGTAGTTTTTTTCATGTTCATTTAGTTTCTATGACTCATAGCATACCACTTTTCCATCCTACATAAGGACTCCATCAAGTCCTCTCTTGCAAGCATCTGTACATACTACAAACTATTTCTATAGATATGCAATCTATAGTACTGGTGCATGTGTCAACAACTAGTTAAGTTTCTTGAAGCTAGCCTCACACTCCTTTATCCATTTGAACTTCTTACCTTTCCTTTGCAATGATGTGATAGGATAAGCAATCTATGAGAAGTTCTTGATGAAGCTCTGATAATAGCTTGCCAACCCAATAAAAGATATCACCTCATCCACATTCTCATCCATGATGGTTCTTATCTGGATCTTTTTTGGATCTACTGCAATGTCTTTCATGGATATTACATGCCCCAAGTAGTGTACCTCGGTTGAAAAGAAACCGGATGTCTTGAGCTTAACATATAATTGATGCTCTCTCAACAACCTCAACATTGTTGCTAAATGCTGGACATGCTCTTCCTCATTTTTAGACTATACTAGTATATCATCAATGAACACAATAACAAACTTATCCAAATACAGATGCAACACACTATTCATCAAGGACAAAAATGTAGATGGAGCATTAGTTAAGCCAACTGGAATTACAAAAAACTCATAATGCCCATACCTGCTCCTAAAAGCAGTCTTGTAAATGTCATCCGCTTTGATTTGTACCTAATGGTATATAGGTCTTAGGTTAATATTCGATAACACTACTTCTCCCTTTAGCTGGTCGAACAGGTCATCAATTCTAGGCACTCTCAATGCTGGACATGCTCTTCCTCATTTTTAGACTATACTAGTATATCATCAATGAACAAAATAACAAACTTATCCAAATACAGATGCAACACACTATTCATCAAGGACGAAAACATAGATGGAGCATTAGTTAAGCCAACTGGAATTACAACAAACTCATAATGCCCATACCTGCTCCTAAAAGCAGTCTTGTAAATGTCATCTGCTTTGATGTGTACCTAATGGTATCTAGATCTTAAGTCAATATTCGATAACACTACTTCTCCCTTTAGCTGATCGAACAGGTCATCAATTCTAGGCAACTGGTAGCTCCTCTTGATGGTCGCTTTATTCATTTTCATATAGTCATTGCATAATATGAGAGTTCCATATTTCTTCTTCACAAACAATACCGGTGCACCCCAAGGTGATACACTTGGTCTAATGTATCCCTTTTCCAACATTTCCTTCAACTATAGCTTTAACTCAACTAACTTAGGTGTGGTCATCGTGTAAGGTTCTTTTGATGCTGGATCTGCCCCTGGCACTGAATCAATAGAGAAGTCTACCTCTTTGTGAGGTGGCAACTCTGTAATGTCCTCAGAAAATACATCCTAAACGTGCTGCAAAATTGGGTACTAACTCAACACATCTGCATGTTCAACCTCCTTACCCTTATCAATAGAAAACTGCACTGCAAATAACATACACCCTTTCCTGAGGCTACACTTTGCTTGCATAGCTGTTGCCATCCTAACTGTTGTGGCTTTCTTCTTACCCTGCAATATTTGTGGTTCCTTATTGTCATTAACACACTCAAAGTCTTCTTCATAGCAGTCTACCTTGGTTCTATGTAGATACAACCAATCCATGCCCAAAATATATTGTGTGATTCCAATGGTAATACATTTAGATGTGCTGCAGTAGGGATACCATTCAAGTTAAATGCACAAGCTCTTACCCAATAATGAACTCGCTTCTTTGTACCTATATCCAACTGCACTAACCAAGACTTTGCATGCAATTCCTTACTCAAACCACACTTATCCACCAAGTTATGACTAACATAGCTATAATTAGATCTAGGGTCAATGAAAATAGAAATAACTTGATCTCAAAGCTTACCATCCATCTCAATGATAGATGTTTGGTGTTCTTCCTATCTACTATCCACTACTGCATAGATACGAGGAATGATCTGCCCTACATCCACAACATTCTACACCTCCTATGCACTATATATCTGAGGCCTACCAACCTTATTCTATGGAAAATCTCTCTTAAGGTGCTCTCTATAGGATGTCCAATACTCCAAGTGAATAATACAAACACCTCTATGTTGCTGCTATGACTCATATCCCTATCTAGCTACATTAAACCTCTTTTGCAGTGCCACATATTCTTTCTCATCTACATTCTGGGGCTTTGTTCTCTTAGGCTGCAATTTACTTTTACCTTTGTGTTTTCCCTTCCATCCTTCCTGAGATTCATTCTTATGCTTTGATTGTTCATAACAATGTTTTAGTTTCCCCATAACTTCCTCAAGTGACCGAGGATCATCATACTCAATTTGATCTCTAAATTCTAATGGAATACCACTAAAAAATCACTAAAATTTATAATTCCATTAGTGAGATAGGGTATGTGCCTCAATAGCTCTAGAAACTTGGTCGTGTACTCTTAATTTGTCATTGATCCCATCTTTAGCTCATAGAATTCTTTGGTCTTACTTTCATAGTACCTTTTCGACAAGTACTTCTTCCCGAAAAGCCTCTTCAGCTCCCAGCAACTCAAGTCATCTGTTATGATGTCTTTGAATTGCTTAACATCTTCCCACCAAATGTCTGCTTTACCTTTCAAGCTGAAGATCGCTACTTTGGCCTTCATGTTATCTTTGTACTCATGCAACTCAAAGAATTTGTTCATCGGAATTATCCAAGCCTCTGCATCCTTGAGCTTCTTCACATTTCCATCAAAAGTAGGTGCCTTCACATTCTTAAACTCATCTGGAAAGTATCCCATATCATTCCTCCTATAAGGATGATAACAATGGCTATCATGATGTCTCTCAGAACCAGAACTGGAATAGTACCTGTGCTCATCACCCATTCTATCTAGAGTGTCCAAGATCTTGTCATCTCTCACCCTGTCAGATCTATCTGACCTATCTCTACCAGGAGACCTATTTCCATATGCCCCATTATTTCTATCCCCATGTCCATGACTGATCTGAAGTGGCCCTTGTTGCTGCAAGTCCAATAAACTGTGATGGAGTATAGTGTTAACTTTTGCTTGCTTCTCTTGGGCCTCTATGATCTGGTCATTATCTAACTTACAACCCCTTATCTCTTCCTTCAATATTCTCAGTGTATAAGCCAAATCAGAAGAGTGCCCCACACCGTACTACTCATATGATGCATAGGTAGATTCTATGTAGTCTACAATCTTGTTAGCCATTTGATCTCTTTCCTGCAATGAATAATATGTCAAATAAACCAAATCACGATAAATAAGCATACCTTTGACTAATTCTAGGAGGATACCTTGTCTTGAAGATCAGCAATCAACGTGATACATGTATAACATAAACATCATACCATATAGACATATAACAAGTAAGTGCATCAACACATAAACATCATTTTAGCTAGGGTCTAGTCATCAATGGAAGGCCATATCAACAATGCATGTTATGACCTCATGCATGACAATGAACATTACTCCATTGTACACATTACCACATGCAACCATCAACATGCATAAGAAATGCCTAATCAATGGCACATACGCACAAATGAATGTAGTCGAGAATAAGGAATCAATTCTCATAATCAACCTACAAGATTGATACACGTAATCAAAAAATTTAATAATGCACTTGATATACATGGAAGTAGTCAAGCGACATCAACATGTAAGTGACATATAATCATATGCAACTAGTCATTTACTCATGACAATGCATTCCACAAAATCAATCATCAAGTTCCTCATGAAAACCTTACTACAACCATAATCATCGTTATGCAATGCAACAAGCACACAAAATGTAAGTTTAAGAGACACACATGCAACTGACATGCATACATGACCAACGCACACTGCCCATCTAATTTGAGGGATGAACCATGCTCTGATGCCACTCTGTAACATTGTCCACCCAACTAACCAACCAACTCAGGTAAACATGTGATGAGAGGCTACTATGATTTGATTCGACCTCCTATGTAACCTTAAGTAAGTGGAATTGATGGAACACATCAGCCAACATATCCACATCAACAACAGAAACCTTAGGAGACATGTCAGCCACTCATACATCTTGTCCATGTGTCCCATTGATGTTATGGACATCTTAAGCCTTAGTCACTCTCATACTATAGGCATGAGAGCATCCAAAAACCTAGAGTCACTCTCATGAACTTGCTTTCCACCGTCCAGAGACCTTATTTGCCAGATATGTGCCAGTGTCCTAGGAATTTGAGCCACTTTTTCAGGCCTAGAGCCTAGGTCACTACCCTAAATGAAATGATAAATTAATATCAATAGAATAACAGGGAAATAATCATGCAAAATAAATAAGTTAAACAAGACCTTAATCAAAACCTTATTAGCCATGACAGGCATTTCCTTAAACATGTCGCAAGCATGTAATATACATGTGTAACCAACATAATTAAACATATGGATCTTGTACCTATCTGAGAATCGCTAACAACCATTTTTACCTCGTGCGATTTGTTGCATTACCATCTATTAGGCCATAGATACATTGTTGATTCATTTACAAGAAAAAAACATTATGAGAGAAATACATAATTGTTGCTATAAAATACACATATAACCAACATAATAGCAACAAAAATACTCATGAAAGTACAACCATATAAACCACATATAATCCATCAAAATAATAATACAAATATAAGGAGAAATAAACTTTCATTAATGATGAAAAAACCAAACCTGGGAGGGGACTTCCATGTTCCACCTGACCATATAATGGCTGAGAAAAATCTCTCTTCAGCCATTCACCCCTGCGCCATATTCCAAGCATTTATGTGGGAATCAAACTAAAAGAACCAAGCAAGGCATACAAAGGATAAAGCACCTCACCCTTATCAATAGAAATTAGGCTTTATCATGATCTTCACCTGATCATTAGGCCAAAGAAGCATGGATGCTACTAGATTTCTCCACCTACATTGTGAGGAATGCTTTTATCTCCTAGTCTCTCAAGCTTTACCAGAATCCAAACCCGGACCACTAGGCCCTAAACTGAGACCCACTCTCTAGGCTTTACCGCATATCCCAAACCCTGGATTACTAGGCTCAATGGAGAACAAACTACCTCTTGGATTTGTTGTATATCTGACCATTCATTGGCTTGGATTCCTAGGCCCACCGAGGTAACACAATCCTAGTTTTATGCAACCCATAGTCTGGCTCAGGGGCCACTAGGATAGGGGATTTTCCATGATCCACAGTCCAATTCATGGAACACTAGGCCATATTCTCAATCATTCAGATATCCACCCCTCTCAACTTTGAATCCATCTGACAATCCATCTCAAGCAAAACATGAGAACTCCATCACATCAGTACTACCTGGAAATGGCAAGGCTAGGCTAAAAACACTATTACACTTGGAGAAACCCATGCCATGATAGAAAAGAATCACATGCAATGCCATGCATACCAAATCTAGCAAGGAAAATACACATGAAAATGGATAGCTATAATGAATCTTGTTCTAGCTACTTGATCCTGCCTTTCCTTGCTTGATCTTTGCCTCCTTCTGTCTTCTTTGCCTTTCTTCATCCAATACAAAAATCCTCCAAGAAAAATCTAAGCGTCTAAGAGTGAGAGAAAAAGAATAATGAGAGAGCTCCAAAATTCAGCTACAAAAAAGTTACCAACTGATTCTCAGAAGCCTTTTTATGAATGAGGCCTCTATTTTCTTCATTTTCTATTATTTTCCTTAGATTTCCTCCTCACATGCTACCTGTTACCTTTCACCTCCCTTTTCTCCTAATTTCCATTATTTTTATAAAAAAATGTGCCAAAAATGCCATTTTTCCTTTCCAAAGCCTTAGCCATTGCCTTTTTGAATTTCCTTACCGATAAAAAACCAAACGAATGTCCCCTAGGATGTCTTGCCCAACATTAAGCTTCGAATAAGTATCCCATCAATTGTGGTTATTATTTTTTCCTTTATTAACATTTTTTACATTTAATTTACACTAGGGCTGTTACATTGAGGGACCTTTATATGTATTTTAGCCTAAAAAATTCTGAACCCTTGACTCTAAATTACCTTTAATTGTGATGTGGATTTTCTTCTTGTATCATCCTATTTTTTGGTATAACCAAATAGGTTTTTAATGTTTTAAGAACTTCTTATCAACATCTTATTTGTTTCTTAATTGGTTGAATCCATTTAGTCCCTTTCAAGTTTGACGTGATGGATGGAGAATAATATCCATCAAGTGCCATAAATGGGGAAGATTTTGATGAGTTATAGAAGGACGTGTTATACCAATTGACTCATTATATATGTTCATTAGTTAAAAAAGAAAAAAATATACGCTTCTAAACATTTATTCACAATTTTAGTTTTCCCATTAGGTTGAGGATGGTAGTGAACTTTGAAGCAATTGCGTACCCAAAAAATAAAACCATTCAATTGAAAACTTTCCACTAAAAATTGGATCTCTTTTGGACTATTTCCATGAATTCTATTACCATTTAAATTTATTTAAAAGGACAAGAGAAAGAGAGAGTAGAAATGGGCATACTTTATTAGTCAATTTAATACTACCATAATGACATTCTTTCCTTTATATTTGGAAAAAATTGTAATAAAATGCATTCAAAATTCCTCACAATGTTCCCTTGGTATAGATAATGGTTGTCAAAGACCTGAGGTCTTGATTATCTCTTTGCTATTTTGTTATAAAAACACACATTCTACCAAAAATTTCAAATATCATTTTTAATGCCTTCCCAAAAAAAATCCTTCTTGACCATTTTTAATATCCCTAAATATCCTCATGGAGGAGAAGTGTGTAATTACAAAATGACATTTTGTTTGAGCTTGGAATTCTTACATAAATATAGGTGATATTAATAACACAATAAATCATTCTTCCACATAAATTTATCTAGTGCACTTATTTTCTATTGTAGTTGTCAAATGACCTTACATACCTTTATATCTTGCATACTTGGATCTTGCATCCATTATATCCTTGCTTATTGTACCTAATTAGATTGTGTAATAGAAATAGCACATAGTAAAACATCTCTTTATTCTTGTTTCCATGAAAGTGCATTTTCCACCATATCATGTTTTTCTTTTCTATATATAACTTCAAAAAACAAAAACCTAGCATCATTTAAACCCTTCACTTGTTTTCTTTTAAAAATAATCATTGCTCCAAGAAGTACTTCAAACTATCATGTTCTATTTTTACTTTGAATTGTTTTACTATTAGGGAAGAGTGTCATTTTTTAACAATATGTTGTATGGTCAACATTTCTTTCCAAAAAATGGGTTTAAGTATTTAATTAAGTTATTTACTTTAATTTGGACACTTTAAAATATAACGGGCCTTCCTTATTTCACTAAAGTTAAACCAATGTAACATACCCAACGCCTTGAAGCATGGAGAGAGTGGGGTAAACGGATTTCCCATGTGCTTGCTTCCCATAAGTCTCTCTCTCTCTCTTTGTGTATATTATATATTATATATATATATATATATATATATATATATATATATATATATATATATTATATATATATATATATATATATATATATATATATATATATTCCACCTTACAATGTATGGATTCCCTCTGGAATCAACCCATCTGCCTAATGTGTCACATCTCTGAGACCTCATGGTATTTTGAGTTAACGAGTTAAGCCTCCCCCTAGTACGCGACCTGTCAGTTGATAGATCGCCACCTCCATGTACAACTCCGAAGTCATTTGTCCACGCTACCTGTCATCACTCCAAAATTTCTTATAACTTGTTCATAAAAGGAAATGAAAGAGGTAACCAATAATGAACTTTGGAGATCAATATCTAGCCTTCCTGATCTCATAAAGCGCTCTCTCTTTTTTATTTAACTTTTTTTATTTAATTGGTTTTAGGCTAGTTATGATTGTGCATGGAGTTTTTTATTTGAATTTGGGTGGTGGGATCACTTACTCAGATGAAAAAGGATTGTCTTTTACCATTGGGCTATGGGGTCGAATGTCAGACAAACTAGACTAGATAAATCTTTAAAAATAGTGTCTATAGGGCAAGATAGGTGAGTTATTATAGATATCAAAGGTTGGATGGTGAAATGGTTTCTAATTATATCCAGGGAGAAATTAAGGGTTCCTTAGGCTATATTATGAATAGAATGAAAGAGGTCAACTGGGATGGGAGAAAAATTAAGGGTTCTTAAATCCGGATATTAGAGGAAAACATATAAATGACTAATTATACAAAATAGAGTGTACTTAAACAATTTATGAGTTATATTTCTAGTTAATTCATCCAAATTTGAATAAAAGTTAAGTTTATGAAACACATAAGAAATTAACGAAATCTAAAAAAGAAGATACTTCACTGCAAATAGCTCATCTCATGAATCTTGTAGTGCAATCTTTTTATTACTTGCAATGGTCTGTTGACTTGAAAATTGGTAGAATCACCCTAGGTTTAAAATAAAAATAAATTCACAAATGTATAGCAATCCACCCTCGATACTTCGAATTGTAAAGTATTTATACAAATTTAATTTACAAAATATCTCAAACTGCATTGAGAACTAATTTAGGAAAACAAAATATCTTCATTTAAGAAGATAGAGATAGTTATTGAATTGTCGTTTGCTATCCTCGTTATTTAGGTTCTACTGTCTTTTATTCTTTGATACTTTTCCCTTTAAGCTGCTTGGTTGTTTGGCTTTCACTCTAGATGTCATATTTACTTATGACCTTTCATCTGATACACTTTCATCTGATACTCTTTGACCTTGTTGTCCTGTCAATACCGTTTTGTTGTGCTCTTTTACTTTTTACTGTGCATTTATATTTTTATTGTGTTTTTCCTGCAATAAATCATTGATTTTTTCCCATGTATTAGCATCTGGTAATTGGATATTGAGCATTTTTGGATATATCTCATCTGCCTCTGTGTATTTGGCAATAGTTGGCCTATTGACAAAATGGTGTTTTACTTGATGCTAGAGGTAAAACAAGTTTTCAAAAGTTTTGTATAATACTTTTCTTGTTGGTATGCCCCTCATGGATGAAGTTTTTACCTGATATTTGGCCACCTCCATGATCTTGTTATTGTAGTCTTCCTGTCTCATTATCTTATAATTAATAACTAAGGGATTTGGTAATCCCTTTTGCCTCAAAAGTTTGAAATTAACCATGATCCTGCCAATGGCTAGTTGCATGGTTTGGCACTTATCCTCTAAGTTCAACATCAAGTTTCTCTTAGTGATGACTCTTTTGACTTCCAGAGAATTGTACCTGTCTTGTCAGGTATCTCTAGTTCTTGTAGCTCATACTTGTTCTTGGAGTTGAGGAAGTGGATGATCCTTGTTGCTTCCTCTAGCATATCTCCAAGTTCTTCTTTGACTCTCTAAGTGGCCTCTATAGCCTGCTTGATCAAATCAATATGTTCAAAAATGACTTGGAAGGATGGCCAAATATCATTGACAGAGTCAATAATATTGGCCCACAATTGTTCGTTAGTCTGAGCTAAAGGTTCATTCAGTGTTAGATCTTTCTCTAGGGTTTTGATTCTTTCAGTCATTCTTATGGCCTTTTGTTGCTCTTCTATATGCATGATTTGGGCCAATTTGTAGTCTGTTTCTAGGCTAGTGACTTTCTCCTTGAACCTGTTCATCTCCTTGGTCTTAATGGACATTTCTTCAATTGCCTTGACTAGCCTATTTGCTTCATCACTTGTAGAGCCTGCTATTGTCGATCTTGTTTCTAATGTAGTCAGTGTAGATGCCGGTAGTGCAGTTGCCATTGGAGCAGTGGGAGCTAAGTATGCTACTAATGTAGAAGGTACAATAGTGGTAACTGTTGGAATGACAGTTGCTAGAGCATCATCCAGACTAGCTTGTTTGAGCTGCATCAAGCTATCCAATTGTTTCTTCATATCCTTCATCTAATCATTTAGTTGCAGCACTAGGTCCATCATCTCTTCATGGTTGCTCTAACTTTCCAGGACCTCCTTTCTCTGTGGGTGTTGTGAATGAGGCAGCTTAAGTTGTTTCTTGAGGGCTATTATGTCCTCATTCTTCTTCTTGATTAGCTGTTTAGTAGCCTTAATATCACTTGGATCATGGCCAAGTTCAATGAAAAAGTCCTTCAAGGAATTTATTATATTGTCTTTGGCCTATGAGGAGGCCTTTTCCAATTTGTATTGGGTTGTCACATTATCCAATGAATCTTGTAGCTTGTGGGTAGCCATGGCCTTTCCTGTAAGGGTGGAGTAAATCATTTGTCTATCCTGTTTATGGAACTCTATCTGATCAATGGGATGAACATTCCTAGCCAACACCTCAAAAAATATTTTCTTGTAGTCTGCCGAGGTCTTTGGTTGCTAAACATTGGGCTGCAGAAATGACACCTGCATCTTTCTTGCTTTGACGTTAAAGGCTCACATCGGTCTGGTCTGGTTTGGTGGTGTAAGCTTGAGGTATTGGGCATATGTCTCTACCTTCAAATTTTTATTCCTCATCTTTATTTCCTTGAATCTATCTTTGATATACTTTTCCCTATTATCGGGCCTGACAAAGGAAGAAACCTCCATACTCTACTGTCTCTATATCATTTGTGTGTTGGAGGTTGATGGTTGGTATGTTTCCCCTGAAGCTGCTATTCTTTTACTTCTCTGTCTTATTGTCTTAGTATTAGTTATTTCCTCTGAAAGAATGTTTTCCTCTTGTTCAGACACAAGGTTAAATTTAGGCCTCTTTCTTAGCTCAAAAAACTCATCAGTATTCTCCATGGTAGAGCTAGATTATTCTTCCCTATTCCTTTCAGGATTTTTCTCATCATTGATCGGGGTCAGAAGCATAGGATGAACATTCATTGGTTCTCCTAACTCTGGAACCTGCAGGAAAGAGCTCCGGTCAAATTTCTTTTGTATGTCAATGAGTGTGTTCTTAACATCCACAACTGTGTTTTCCATATCAATCAATGTGTTCTCCACCCACTCAAATTGGTTAGAAAACTATTCAATGTCTGGTCTTGGGTGGTGTATGTAAGGTCCCAAATTGACCTTAAGTCTCATCTTGTTTGTGAACCCATAATGATAATAATTCCATATGAAGATATTTCTGAACTTCATCTATTATAGTGACCTGTTGGCCTCTGGTCTAGCCTCTATATTGTTGCAAATGAATGGGCCCAATTGATTTTTTACCTTGAACTAGGTTTTCTTCATAGCAAATAGGAAGTGGACCTCATGAGAATTGATGATTTGTGTGAAATATTCAAGAGAAAATATCCTCATAGGGAGGTATTTTGGCAATATGTAAGGGGCTAACTGACAACCATAAACTTTGATCTCAGTGTGGTTCTGGTAGAGATACCAGTCTCCCACCTTTCTGTTCTTTTCCAATTGAAGCACTCTTTCGATGTCTTGGTTGATTCTAGGCTGAGTATGAGAAGTCAGCAAGTTCATAACTCGGTATACAAAGGAGTCTATGAAATATTTGTATGTGAATGAAGTGGAAAACGTTTGGAACAAGGGTTTCTAGTAGACCACTAATATCTCCTTTCCCTTGGTTTCCAACTTTTGGATGCTCAGAGGGAACTTATCTGTCTGGTAATACAAAATCATATAAAACAACACTAAAGAGTATTTGAAAACTCTTTCAGTGGGCAGTCTAGTGAATTGTTCTTGCATTATGTCTGCAATGAACTAAGCATAATCATACATGATAGCAGGAGGCTTACCAGGAGTGAAAATGGATAGGAAGGCCAGGATGACCTCATTGAGATGCTCATCTGATCTATATCCTAAGATTCATGAGAGCATGGTGATTATGCATCTACCAGTTTCTAAGGAAAAGGTGGCAACATAGTGATCTGATCCTCACCCATGAGTGACATCAGTTGAAGTTTTATTAAACAAAAGGTATTACAGACTCATGTGCTGGTGTATTTTCTATGTTATTTAAGCAACGGATTGTTCAGATTGCCAATACATAGACATTTAAATGGAAAGACAAAAGATAAATACAGTAAGCAACCATAAAGACACAAGCAACTTTAATAAGGAGTTCACCCTCTTCTCTAGGGCTACATCTCCGGTCCCGCTTTCAGTGGTGGCCTTGTTTTATTGTGTCTTTAAATAGAGAATTACAATATAGGGACTCAATGTGAGTTCTCCTTAAGCAGGTTTTGCTTGGCAGGGTGGTTCATGGATTCCCCAAGCCACTGGAGTACACAGTCTATTCTTCCCACCAGCTCTGTGACCTTTTGGTCTATAGTGGCAAGAGCCCAACGTGGTGCTTAGCCTGGACAAATCCCTCTGTGCGGTGACTCAAATCTCTCAAGCTCGGTGGTGCTTGATGTTGCCACTTTGTCAGCTTAGTGCTCTATCTCTTCCTGCTTTTCTCCTGCTTTACTTCCTTCTTCTCTGTGTATTTTGTCCTCCTCTCAGGATTCTGGTCTTTTCTTTCTTCATCTCTCGGACCTTGCTCTGACTTGACTCTATGTATTCTATCTCTATTATGGTTTTTTTCCATGCCTATTCAGTTCCTCTCCCGCCTCTATCGATTCACCTTCTGCAGATGCGCTTGGAGTTCCTTGTTCGGTGTCAGCATGAATGTTTAGGGAGTGGCCACGTGTCCTCATTTGAATAGCACCAGCCTGCTCATTAGTTTGTTTCTTCGGTTACATCGTGGATGCATTCTTCCTCCACTGTGGCAGTCAAATGGATTCCAAATCCCTTTCAAATGCGGCTTAATTCCCTGTTGATTCTACTTCCTCCATCAGGTGCAATCTCAGCTGTCTGATCTAGGCTCCTCCAAATCCAACGTCATATGCACGTCCCGCACGGTTGGCTTGCTTAACCGATAGTACGCGATCAACAACGGTTTTCTTTCTCATCCACCACCACGTGTCAATTGCTAAGTGGGATTGCTCCGCTCTTCACCAAAACCATTTACTGTTTGAGGGTGCCCCGATCAATATTGCCGGTTTCCAGAGCATGGGTCCCACCTTTGTCCTTTTAGCATTTTTGTTTCTCCCCCCGCAGTTCTCTAGCTCCCAACATGACCGAGTGCTTAATCCTCCTCCATTTTGGCCATGTTCACCCAGCGATGCACGATTAGCGCTAGGCGCCATCAAAAATCGCCTCCTTTTCTCGATCAAGGGCTCCCAGGGGCTACTTTGATATCCTGTGTAGTCTCCATGGGCCTCGGTCAGTGCGACTTGACCGAGGTCCTCGTTGTTCCACACTCGCTGCCATTGCCACTAGTTCAGCGTGCTTTTGATCGTTGTTTTGGAATTTTAGAGATTTGTTTCATCTCGAGACAATCATGGTTCTTTGGCAGTCTTTTATGGATCCAATTCGGATCACATAGGGTGGGGTATCTATAGGAGTATGGTGGTCTTCAGTGATAAAATTTTCGAAAATTTGCTTGATTGTTACCTGGTCTAATGTGATGTATGTTGTAACATTCATTTTTATTATTTATAATATTCATTTTTCATTCAAGAATCACTTGAAATTACTTCAAAAAGAAGAGATAAAAGCAAGATGAAGAGGTGATAATGGCATAGCGGAATCCCTAAAAGAATTGTAAAAGAATCAGCCTCAGAGTAGCTAAGGTTGCTATACAAATCACTATATAAATGGCTATATGAAGTTAGACCTAATATATATGTGTGTGTGTGTGTGTGTGTGTGTGTGCATATTGAAACAAGAAATAAACAAAGAAATATGTTGGATTCGCAAAGGAAACAAGTGTCAAAGTTGGAGGTCTAGACCTAAAATATATATTTTTATGCTTTATAAAGTTCGTCGGGTCTACCAAACTACAGAGTTATGTATATGGATTCCGTTGATTGCGATGATGGACCCGAAAATATATATATTACAATTATAATTCTGGTGGGTCCGTAATAACATAGACTAGCTTTATATATATATATATATATATATATATATATATATATATATATATATTATATATCTATATATATATATATATATATATATTATATATATATATATTATATATATTATATATATATATATATATATATATATTATATTATTTATATATATATGGGTCTTGTTGATTGCGATATGCGATGGCTGGACCTAATATTACATATATCATGTTTAACTCTCTCGTAGGGTTCGTGATCATCACATAACATTTATATATGTATATGACTTATGCCGATTGCAAATTTCCGACGACGATCAAGACCCGAAATTATTTATATCACATTTCATAACTCCGGCAAGCTTTCAAGGCATATGAAGGGAAGATTTAAAATTACAAGTGGGATTTTTGGTGGAGTTAAAATGGTAATTTGTTTTTAGTGGAGTTCACCCAATTCCACTTATCGTTCGACACATAGCAGCCGGGTGGACAGAGAAAACTGCCCATTTCAGGCTGGTATTCTTCGGGCTTATGTCCCACCTGAAATATTTATAAATAATTTGATCCAAAAATCGTAGATCTATAGTGGGGATATATTAAAAAATTATATATTATAGAGCAATGGAACACATAAAATATTGCAGAAATATAAACACAGAAAATGCACAAAACAAGAGAGACACAGATATACGTGGTTCACCTGGTTTGGACTACGTCCACAGAGAAATAATCAATCCTTCTTTTATTATTTTATCCAACAAACTAAAGAGATATAACCTACAACAAATTCACTGTAACTCCCTCTTCGCTCTCAATCTTCTCTCTCTTCCTCACTCAGAATACATATCTACATAAACGCAATACAATTCCCTCATATATAGTGAGGGGTTGCCTTCTAGGGCAAAAAAACCTAAATTAAACATAATTTCTAGCATTAGATCATCCTCCTAATGAACGACCCAGATTGACTAGAAATTACTAGACTTTTACAAGGAAATTTTACATCTATTTTTAGCTTCAAGGGCACTGCCCCCGAATCCCCGCCACGGGACCACTGGCCCCCAGACCCCCCCGCTAGGGGGGATTAGCCCCTTTGAACCCCTACGGGGGGGACAAGTCCACCGGTACCCCCCCACGTGGAGGGGTGTATAGTCTTCCTAGCGTATACATTCGGCTGAAACCTTTGAATACAAAAGATAATCAGGCTCCACACCCAACAATCTCCAACTTGGAGACTGATGATAGCAACTCCACTACTACTTCATTTGCTAGACAATGAATCCTCTTTGGACTTGGTTGTTTCTCATCTTCTTCATCATACTTGAAGACAAATTGAAACTGAGCAGATTCTCATTTTCTCCCTGGTTACAACTTGTGTTAACATATCTGAAGGATTCTGGCTAATGTGTATCTTTTCCAGCTTCAACTGTCCATCTTCCAATGCTGACTATATGAAATGGTACTTGAGCTATATATTCTTAGTCTTGGAATTAAATGCAGTGTTCTTTGTAGGATGTATGGTGCTTTTGTTGTGACTGTATAACCTGCCCAACTCTTGCTTCTTACCCAATTCAACGAAAAACCTTTGTAACCAAATCATTTCTTTACTAGCCTCTATAGCAGCAACATACTCTGCTTCTGTTTTTGAGAGTGCAACAACACTTTGTAGTTTTGAGAACCAACTAACAATTGTTCCAGCGACAGTAAACACATATCCTGTAGTGCTCCTCCTGTTATCTCTGTCACCTGCTATATCTGCATCAACATATCCCTATAGAGCAATGTTTGAACCACCAAAGCAGAATGCTTGATTTGTGGTACCTCTCGAGTACCTAATAATCCACTTCACTGCCATCCAATGTTCTTTTCCTAGATTGTTCATGTACTTGCTTACAACTTGTTGAGCCTCAACCTTGCACCTTCCTACACACCCTCTTAACCCTCATACTCTGTTCACTTCACTCATCTAGTGGTTGAATCATTACATTATAGTTTAAAAAGGACTGTTTACATGGTTTTCTAACTATACTGATGTCTGTTGTTTGGTTTAGTCTTTTGTTCATGCAGCTGTGGAAACTTGTCAATTTCCGCAGCCAACACATGTTTCTGCAGCCCGCACAGGTTTCCGCAGCCATTTTTTTAAAGGTTGTGCTCCAGGTGTCTTCTGAAGGAACGGGCCATATAGGCAAGCTCCAGATGGCATGTACATGGATCGTGTCCCCTTGAACCGGCCAAATCATCGTTTTGAAGCCACGGTCAACTCAAGTCAAAGACGTGGCCAACCGAAGAGTCCAGCAGTGGCACGTTACTGTTAAAGGCATGTGAATGAAACGTGGCTTAGTTCCCAGCTCACGGAAGCTCCAGCGCATCTGAGGATCGTGTTTGAACAACAAATCTAACAGTCCATCACTCCAGGATTTAAGAAGCATAACAACAGTTAACTAGATCTCGGCTCATGAGATATACGTGTCCATGGTACGCAGTTAATAGTTTAAGTTGTTGATTAATTAGATGTAGTAATTTTACATTATAAATAACGTGTTTCCAAACGCTGTAAAGAGACTTTTGCCTGCATAGAATTTCTGAGCTATTATGTAATTTCCGCACACTGTTGGTTATACCACCCCACTGTTTTACATGTTGCTGATTTGAATACATGAGTAGACTATTTTGAAGATAGTTTTGTGATCACTTGATTGGCTGAAGTGGCAGAGAGCCCCTGCATACTAAAGCCTTGTAAAGTATTTGTTTAGTTTCTTTATGCTTTTATTTTGTCATTAGTTTGTACATAAGATGTTATTCTTTATGATTTTTGTTGTTTATATCTTTGTCTTTACAAACTGATCAGTTCTTTTTGCAGGTCCTTTTAGGTAGCCTGGGCAATCTTTTGTTTTCTTTAATAAATTTTGGCATATGTGATCATCTTATCCTGCTTGCTAACCTTCATTTTCTGCAATTTACATTCAGTATTGTCCTTTTCCAATTGTTATTTGTTTATTTCTTTTTCTGCTAAATTAGGTGTAATACTACTTAATAATTTTATGATTGCTTTTTGTGGTCAATGACTATATCAGCAGGAGATCAGAATATCACTAACAGTGCTGTGATTTAAGTGTCATAGTAATTACTCATAGTTGTTTCCATAAAGTAGATTGAGCTGTATGGTAAAGAACTAAAGGAGTTTAAGTAGTGTGATTAATTTCTTTTTATATTTAGTCATCATATTGCTTGTTATGTTCATAATTACTTCCTCAAGGTAGATTGAGCTAAGAGGTAAAGGATTTGAAGAATTCAAGTAGTGTGATTAGCTTCCTTATGCAATTTATTTTCTTTAACAGTTAAACATCATATTGCTTGTTATGTTCATAGTTACTTCCTCAAGGTAGATTGAGCTAAGAGGTAAAGGATTTGAAGAATTCAAGTAGTATGATTAGTTTCCTTATGCAATTTATTTTCTTTAACAGTTAAATATCATATTGCTTGTTATGCTCATGATTACTCCTCCAAGGTAGATTGAGCCAAGGGGCATACGATCTAAAAAGCTCAAGTAGTGTGAGTTAGTTGCTTTACTTTATTTTGAGTTGTTTTCCAAGTTTTTGCTTTCTTTTCATTTTCAGCAGCAAGGATACTGGGCCATTCCCATTAGTTCGCTTTTTGATTGGTTTTATTCCAGTTATTGTAAAGCTTTCTTTTGAGCAATTTTCAAGTATAGAAATCATAAACATTCACACTCTACACACTTCACACTTCACTTTCATCACCACACATTAAGAAAAGAATAAAATCCAAAAACAAACTAAAAAAGCTTAAAACGACAAAAACATAAGAAAATGGTTATCTAAGTACATATAGTACACCTCACTTCATCAGTCTATGAACCCCGGGTTGACAATATAAATAGCAATTTAGATCACACTAAATTGACCAAACATTTTTGGTGCCGTTGCCGAGGAAGTGAAATTAGGTAGCCAATTTCTAAAAAAAATAAATATAAAAACAAGAAAATTTCAAGAAAGGAAAATTGATAACCTCTCAAAGTATGCTCTCCTCTTGCACCTAGTGTGATCTGGAGGACTAGAAAAGAGAAATTTATTGGTTTAATAGTTTCTTGAGTATGCTCTCTTCTTGCACCTAGAGTGACCTAGAAGATCAGAAAGAGAATTATTAACCTGAGTTGAAGAAAAATAAAAAATGATATGCATAGAGCAAGAGATTCTAGGGGAAGGTTTTTAGCTAGAGCCAAGAATTCAATTTTTACAACTCCATCTACTTTAAGAAATAGGCAAGAGACACCTCCATCATCTCCAACTCATACTCCTAGCTCTAGGATCCCTGGAATTCAAGAGGCAGTAGTTGACTCTCCCACGCCATCTATTGAATCCGAATTAGAAAGAGATCCTTTCCCTCCTTCTACAGGGAGATAGATTGTAATTGAAGAAGTAGAATCACCTGAGGAAGAGGGAGAAATTCCTCCTCATTCACCCTTGGTAGAGGAACCAGAGAACTCTGAGGTCTCTGAAGAAAATACCATGGCAGAA
>APFE030048581.1:0-14945 GCA_000404065.3 Pinus taeda
AATACATGGTGGAAAGACCCTAACAAATTTTGGATGAGAGCTGATTGACTCTACAAGACCAAGTTGTTAAGAAAAGCATATCAGTTGGTAGTGGACATGTGTTGTCATTTGTATGGTAAATAAAATGTAGATACATTCGAAGAATCTTGGGAGCCATTAATATATACCTAGGCCCAAGAAGGAAGCATGTTCAATTGGGCATAAATATTATGTACTTCAATTCATACAAGGGTAAAAGAAGCCTAGAAGCTTAGACTTTCTATTTCAAGAGTGTACACAGTTTGTGGCGGTTGTTTACTCAAGAGTAATGCATCTAAATTGTAGTACAATTTTTTCAAATACAAGAGTAAATGGATGTAGCTAGAGAACTCTAATTACAATTAAAAGAAAGCTCAATTCACTAGTGAAACCAAATCATGCATTCATTCAAGTATTGGTCAAGAATATAGTAACAATAACTCATTTCTCTTTGAACTGATTGATTTTCCAAACGTAATTTCTAATTTGAACAACAGGGATCTCGGTCTGAGAGCGTAGACAACAGTAGTCAATACTCTTTACAGTAGAGAATCTCAAGATAGCACTGAACTAGAACGCTGAACTACATGGTTAAATCTTGAAACACCAATAATAGAATACTGAAGTAGATAATTAAATCATGGATAATAACAACTAGAATCAATATTTCCGCAGCATGTAAAATAGAGTAATTTCGTTAAGTCTAGAAATACGAAACAACAAATCAATGTGATTAAAATAAGTGGAAATCAAACCAAACCATCACACGACAGAAATCATAAAAGAATGGTACAGGAACAGCAAGTGAATCCACCAGGGTCGGGCCCTTAGCCACTAGTGAACATAGCCAGATTACTTCAATAGGTGACAAGGAACAACAATCGCTTTATATATTAATCATTGCAAAATAGTTATAGCCAGTTCACACTCTGTTTCAACAAAGAGAGCCGATGATCAAAGTTACAAATACAATAGTAATTCTCGTCCACTCTACTTACAATTACTGCCTTTTATAATGGTGAAGAGGTAAAAGGATAAATAGTAACAGCGATCCCTCAGGATCAGGAGATCCTGAGGGATTCACGCAATCTTCTAACTTCAATTATCTTTCACTCCTTGCGCTACTCCTGTGATTCACTTTGCTTTTGTCCATAAATGCATGCTCCATCCTTGGCTTGCTTGTTCTTTCATTGTCCCTTGGCTGAGGAACATCAGTTGTCCCATTTCGTCTTTTTCCTGCATAAAGAGTGATAACAGTTAGCTAAATCGTGATGATAGATAATTTCCTTATTTTTACCATAATCCTTTGATATATTAACACTTTAGGGTGTCGAAGGGATATAACTAAAGAAAAGGATGATGAAATAAATGATATATGCATACCTTTTCCATGACTCAACAATCCCCTAACTGTTGGTAGTGAATTTTCCCCATCAACCATTTTTGGTGCTAGAAAGAGGGTCACCATTGCATGGTTAGTAGGTTCTATCACTCTTATCATTTTGAAACATCTCGTTAAGATAACAATTGACATGTTTCCCATCAATCTAACCCTGATACCTTAAAATATCCTAATATTGAAGATTTACCTCCTCCCAACAGTCTTGAACAATTATACAAGATCACATAAGAGGATCTAACATCTCTCAGACCTTTTACTCAATCTTATGCAAAACGGATCAGTACACTCCTTGTTTCTGGTCTTCTACCCCACAAGCATGTAGTAAGGAGACCAATGACTGATCATGGTGTACTAGTAGATTTTTTGAATAATTGGTGTGCACATATTTAGTTGATAAACTAGAATGTATTGAAAAGTGTCATTTATTTGGTCCCTTTGATGAGGAAGATGAGGGGTCAAAACGTGGTGAAAATATAGAAGGTGACAAAGAACATACCGGTTCAAAAAGTGAAGACAAGCATGTAGAAAAAATATGGTCGATAAACAATTGGTATGGATGGATCAAGGGGATTTGAACTTCAAGGTCACTTACATGATTTGCCTCAGCGTTCAGGAAATTTGCTTCTGAAATTGACCAAACTAAATTAACTTTCACAAAAGATCATATTCAAAATTTCTACATGTCCGTAAGATTAATGAGTGTTTAATATAAGGATGTGGCATCCAAATTATTTTCTTACACTTTTGAGACTAAACCTGCCACCTAGCGTTATAATCTTCGGGTGGGTTCCATTATAAATTGGGAGCAATTTCAAAATGTGTTTATGGATAAGTTTGGAGAAGAGAAAATGTCAGCTACACTATTAAAAGATCTAAGTGTTTTGAAAATGGAGAAAAAAGAGAAAGTTAAATATTTTGACGAACACTTCACTACGAAATTGAATAAATTCATCACCAATTTACACCCTCATTTTTCAATAGCTATTTCATATTATACATTAGCCCTACATTCTAACATAGTAATGTTTGTGAAAAGTGATAATAAGGCAGTCGAAAAATGCATGCTTTCTATTGGTGTACATCACATACAAGAAGATTTCAATGCTAGTGGGAAGAAGCCTCAGGAAACTATGAATAAACATGCTTAGAAAGAGGCTAGTCACCTAGTGAGTGTCATTAAAATGATGAAGAAGTTAATCAATGAAGTTACAAATTTCAAGAATAGTGTTGGGGAAATTTCTTCAAGCAATACATATTTCGAATTGTTTTTTAAGCGTAAAAACAACCCCTTGGTTAAATCTACCTAGAACTCTAGTGTAAACATGAATGTTGAAGAGCTTGGGTTGGATATTTTCTATTTGGATCATCAAGCAAGTCACTTGGAGAAAACTTGTGTACAATGGATTAATTCTATGCCTTTGGTAATAAATAATGGAGGTTTGGAGAAGACACTTGAAAGTGTTCACCCTAATGAGGTTGGAAAGACAAGAACACGAACCTTTGCTAGACATAATGGAGGTGATGTAGATGATTCTGATACCCCTATTGATTTGTATGTTTCTTATGATTGTGAATTAAATTTATCTACATATTTCGAACCAAATTCCTTCAAAGAAGTTGCTTCTCATGATAAATGGAAAGAAGCGATGCAAAAAGAATATGATGCTTTGATAAAGAATGGCACCTGGAACTTGGTTGATCCACCATTGGGAACCAAACCAATTGGTTGCATGTGGGTCTTCAAGAAAAAGTATAAAGCATATGGCTAACTTGAAAAGCATAAAGCTATGTTCGTGGAAGAAGGTTTTTCACAAAAGGAAGGGGTCAATTATAAGGACACTTTTTCCCCTATAGAAAAATGGGCTACCATCCAGACTCTCTTTTCCTTGGCAGCTGAGAATTGTTGGAAAGTCCATCAAATGGATGTAAAAACTGCTTTCTTGAATGGAGATCTGAAAGAGAATGTTTTAATGTCTCAACGCGAAGAATTTGTTGTGAAGGGTCGGGAGCATAAAGTATGTAAGCTTGTAAAATCCTTGTATGGCCTCAAATGAGCACCGTGAGCCTAGTATAAGAAATTGACTGAGTATCTTTTGAAACTCAATTTCAAAACTATGATCTTGAATATGCCACTTTGTTTGTCTAGAAGTTTGAAATATTTAGGAAGATGCTTGGACTCACCAACATCCCTTTGGATTAAGGGGGGGAATACTGACACCTAATCATAAGGGATTTGGAAATTAATGTATATATTGTATATATTTAATGAAAATCATCAATTGATTCATTGTTACATACCTGGCTTGACAACAGGAAAGGTACAAGGATCAACATGACAAGAATTGAACAAAGAAATCATTTAATGTGGGAGACAAAGTTTAGGTATAGTTGAATAAGGAAATACTACGAGGTATTCATAAGGGGATCAAGGGTCTATGGTATGTTCCTTTTAAAGTATTGGGGAAGGTGGGAGATAATTCTTACATACTCAATTCACCTTTATAAATGCATATTTACTCAATGATGAATGTGGAGAATTTGAAAGACTGTGATCCTTTCTTGTTGGATCAGGAAGGGGAGTAGGCCCAACCTACCATAGAGGACATAACGCCAAATATGCGGGTGGAGTTGGTAGGAGACAAAGTTTTGTAGAAGAATTTTAAAACTACAAAATAGGGGTAGTATAAAATTTAGAAAATTGGGTTGAAAGGACAAGTTGTAGGCAAAGCAAAATGGTGCTCCAGGAGAAGGAAGGGGAAACTTTTCCTCACCTCATTCAACATAAATTTTGGGGACGAAAATCCTCCCTAAATGGGGAATTATGATCCTCATTCTATTGTCATACCATTTTTCACCTATATCAAATACTTTTTGGGCAGAAAAATGGAGGAATTGTCTTGTAGGGCCCATTTTAGTGGCAGGGCCTGGTTTGGACAATTGGGGTATGGAACCTTGTGAAATCATTATAACAGGAAAGGTTGGAAGAGATTATAAAAGGCTGCATATGGGAAGGGAAAAGAGTTTTTTGGTCCTTTATTTGGAGTTGCGAGCCCTTAGATCTTAGCTTTTGCCTTTGAGTGTAAGAGAAAGGCAAATGAATTTGGTTTATCCCTAGAGTTAATCAAATGTCTCAGTTGATTCTTGCTTCCTTAATATTTAGTGTTATGTTGTATATTTTTTATTGTGTATTTTTATAAAGTTTGACAAATTTTATATTTTTAAATATTTTGTATTACAAACTATTTTATACAATTTGTTTGTTATTCTATTCTATTTATTTGTCTTTGTACAATCCAGATTTTCCAAACTTAACACAGACAAAATAAAAGAACGTTATTCCATTCCCACAAAACACAAAAGGTAATGTGGTTTGGTTTCATGTTTCAAAATTCTAATAATTAACCCCTTTTAAAATGAAGCTAAACCAATTACAAATAAAATTCCATAATAGAAATTCTCATTAATCAAATATAACTATAATCTTTTATGAAAAATGGTCCATTTATTGGCTATGGTGAGTGTAGGTGGTGTGGTGGAGATGGTTTGAATCTCATGCTATGACATGTTTGTATGCAACACAATTATCTACCTTGATTGTTTGAATCTCATGCTATAACATGTTTGTATGCAATGCAATTATCTACCTTGATTGTTTGAATCTCATACTATGACATGTTTGTATGCAACGCAATTATCTACCTCGATTTTTCTGAATGGCAAGTAGATAGATGACTAAGCCAATGCCAAGTTCCTCCAAATAACTAGTAATGGTAGATGTTGTTTGTGTACCGGCTTTTTAAAAAACAAAAAATTAGCTGGTAATGGTAGATGTTGTTTGTGTACGAGCTTTTTACAAAACAAAAAATTAGGTGGTAAATATAGATGTTGTTTGTGTACAGGCTTTTTAAAAAACAAAAAATTAGCTGGTTAGGGTAGATGTTGTTTATTAATAAAAACTAACGGGATTAAAAAATAAATAAAAACTATGTAATGTTTTTCGTTTACGGGATTAAAAAATAAATAAAAACTATGTGGACGGAGCCGACGCAGAGAGCAAACAAAAACAAAATTCTTGCATGTGAAAGGATTAAAAAAAAATAAATAAAAACTAAATTCTTGCATGTGAAAGGATTAAAAAGATCTAAATAAAAACTATGTGGACGGAGCCGACGCGATGCCTAGAGTGCAAATGAAAAATCAAAGTCTATCTTGTGCTTTGACAATTGGGTATACATATGGTAGTTGTCACGAAGATCTGGGTTTAATTGGGCTCTGAGGCACCCGCATAGGAGTTGGTGAGTTGTCACGAAGATCTGGGTTTAATTGGGCTCTGAGGTTTAACTTACGTGGAACAAATTGAATTAATTCTGTGCTCTGAGGTTTAACTTACGTGGAACGAATTGAATTAATTCTGTGAGGGGATTCAATGGCCACGCAACATTCTGCTGCTGCAATAGAACGAATTAATTCTGAAAAGGAGTTGTCTATAATGTGACTTTTTGGAGATTCCGGTGACGGAATCCGGTGGAAGAAATTGAGGTTAAATCTTGATTTGTTGCTGTTAAAATGGGTTTTTAATTGCATATTTGGATTCAGCACCCTGAAAAACCCCTGGGACGCTTTGATTGTGCAGAAACTAGCTATCAAACTTGTGATTCCAATAAATTGCTGCCGGATTTTGATTGGAAAAACCACCAGAAAGGCTTTCAAAAAGTCACATTATAGACAACTGCATTCTGAAAATTGTGTGTCAGGGGATTCAATGGCCACACAACATTCTGCTGCTGCAATAGAACGAATTATTAATTCTGAAAATTGTGTGTCAGGGGATTCAATGGCTGCTTCTGATGATGTTGATGTGTTTGTGAAGAATTATTACAAAGATCTTGTTCTGTCACCGCAATCGCTATACGGATTTTATAAGGATTGCAGCACAGTTGGTCGCCCAGACTCCAATGGAAAATTGCTCTCAGTAACAACTGTGGAGGCTATCAATCACCTGATAACGTCTACTGACTACAGTGCGTTAAATGTGGAGATCAAGGCAGTTGATTCCCAGGCGTCATATTACAATGGACTAATAGTTGTTTGTGTAAGTGGATCAATTACCTTTAAGAACAACAGTGGAACGCGAACCTCTTTCACTCAGTTCTTTTTGCTGGCTCCTCAGGAAAGGGGATACTTTGTATTGAATGATGTGGTTACATACAAGTTGGATGAAAAGAATGAAAATCTTGTTGAATATTCAATCAAACCAAATTCCAATCCCGTCTCAGAGCCAGTTGTTAACTTTCAACCATTGGCTGACGCTCAAGCTGAGAATGGTGCGAGAACGGAGATTGTTCCTCCTGTTGCTGCTGATGGGGTTCACAAAAATGACATGCCGCAGAGTGAAGTCCCACAAGAATCAGCAATTGAACATTTTCAGAAATTCATGCCCAAGAAACTCAAGAAGAAGGAAACTCCAGTTGCAGTTCAAGAAGAAGAAACTACAGTTGTGGTTCAAGAAACTCCAGTTGCAGTTCAAGAAGAAGAAACTCCCGTTGTAGTTCAAGAAACTCCAGAGGGAGTTCAAGAAGAAGAAACTCCAGTTGTATTTCAAGAAACTCCAGTTGCAGTTCAAGAAGAAGATGCAGATGCAGCTCAGAATGGAGGGCCAACTATCACTCCAGTTGTAGTTCAAGAAGCACCCAAAGAGTCCTACGCTTCAATTCTTAAGAAAAATGCAGCACAACAACCGACTGTTGCAATTAAGAAACCACCTCTTGTGAGAACCATAACCAGAACGAGGGCTCAGCCAAATTCTGCTCAACTTTCACCAAATTCTAATTCGACTCCTGTCAATACGCCAGCTAATTACAGCAGCACTGCAGATGGAAACGGTAAATGCTCTGTTTTTATCGACAACTTACCTGTGAATATTACTCCTCCCCAGGTTGAAGAAGAGTTGGAGAAGTTTGGGGCCGTAAAACCTTGTGGCGTTCAAGTTAGGAGTAGGCCAGGAGGTCGACCTTGTTTTGGTTTTGTAGAATTTGTAGAAGCAGCTTCAGTCCAAACTGCACTACAGTCTTCCCCTATTCTAATTCGAGGATGTAAAGTATCTGTCAGGGAAAATCAAAAACAAACTGGCAAAGCTGCTAGTAAGTCCACTCCTTTCAGTTTCAGTGGTAATAATTACAACATTGCAAAAGGAACTGGCCAGTGTTCTGTTTTTGTCAGCAACTTGGCTGCAAATATTACCCCTTCCCAACTTGAGGAAGAGATGAAAAAGTTTGGCGCAATAAAGCCTTCTGGTGTCCAAGTTAGGAATAGGGCAGGAGCCCAAGCCTGTTATGGGTTTGTGGAGTTTAAAGAAGCAGTTTCGGCACAAGCTGCTATACAGGCATCTCTTATTCTAATCAATGATCGTCGAGTATATATAAGGGAGAGAAAGTGATTTTGCAAACAACAACAGAGCTGTAATCAATGATCGTCGATTATATATAAGGGAGAGAAAGTGATTTTGCAAACAACAACAGAGCTGAGCTGTAGGAGGTTCCTTCCCTGCACGTCAAACAATGGCTACATACTGTAATAATAATTAGTTTTATTTATGAATTCTATTTTATTTTATTCATGTCTCTGTACAAATGATAATTCTCTATTGATTTTTCCACGCAACATTTCATTTCTGCTACTCTTTAATGCTGCCGGCATCAACATGATTACTATGAGCAACACCACCATCTTACTATTGCTTGTTTTCTTGGACTCTTGTGTAAGCATGATCTATTTAGTCTTTCCCTGCCATGCTATGTGAAGTCAATTCACTGGACTCTTGTGTAACCATGATTTATTTAGTCTTTCCCTGCCATGCCATGTGAAGTCAATTCACTGGACTCTTCTGTATGCACTATCTATTTTGTCTTTCCCTGCCTACCATGTAATGCCATGCCAAGTCAATTTCCTGACTGTAATCAAGAATATATATTCTATTAATATTTAATACTATATTTATTTAATAGGCTTTTTATTTAATCATTAGAAGTGAAATTTAATTGCAATGCTCAGAATATTAAAGCTTAAGCTTTTGTATTATTAAATTAAATGAAAACATATTAATAATTTTATTTAGCATATTATTTTGGGTTGAACATATAACAAAAATAATCTCAACAAATTCAGACTTTTGCATCCTCCCAGCTTAATAATGGGAAGCTTATATGAATATTTCTTACAATTTATTTATCACTAGGCTCTATGACATTATTCGCAGAATTACCACAAGCCCACTCATAGTTTGCACGGAATAAATTAATGCCAGAAGTGATCAAATCTAAGCCCAAAACATGCCAAAATTAGTAAAAATGTGCATGTACATTGGCGATGCTATAAATAGTTTCAGAAGTTTTCCAAGCAAGCAATGCACGTCTTCTAAACAGTGACTTTTGTCCATTGTCAACCACAGATTTTTAAGTAAAAGTGATAAGGTTTTCAACTAAAACTAAGTGTGGCTAAATACATATTAAATGTTTTGGAAATTTTTATTTTTATTTTTTAATTCAAAATTTTAAAATGTTTTTATTTTTAGCTTTTGTTCTATTTAATTATTTTGTATTTCAAATTTTTATTTAATTATTTTATATTTTACAGTTTATATTCAATTTCAATTTTTAAAATAATGCAATTATAGAATTACTATATAAAGTATCAAATGACACATATTATGTCATATAAAATAATAAATTACATCATATAAAAAATAATATATAAAAAAAAACACAAGTACAAAATGAAATAGAAAAGGTTTAGATATGTGATTCATGAGGTTGCAAAATAATATCATGTACTATTTCCTTCTCAGGTGGCATACCCTAATTAGAGATTGAGTTTGGTAAAAAATTAAGCACCTCTGGGTTCATCCAAGACATCATCAATGGTTGGAAAGAGAAAATTTATGCTCGATAGTGATTATAGTAAGAGCATGAAAATTAGGACACATGCACCAAGTTTCTTATATTTTTAGCACAATGACAATAAGGGAGGAACAACTACTAGTGCTAGGACGGATGCAACCCATAGCTAAAAATTCTTGAACAATCTTTTCAATTTCATTTATTTGAGCAAATGGTTGAAGCATCAAGCCCATATCCCACTTCAACCTCGATCTTCCTGACTCCTTTTTTGTTCCCAAACTTGAAGGTATAAACAACCCATACGCACAAAGCTTCCCACACACCCAGAGTCACTAGACCCCACAACATAATTCCACCTCCAATACCACTTCCTTTCAAGCCAGAAGCTCCCAAAAGGACCCCCACAAAAGAACAATATTTTAAAGTAAATTAAAAAATTGGTAAAATTAAGAAATTTATATAAGTGAAGTTTATATTTCTTATACACAATGATAAGTTTAAACTCATTTTTTGTTATATGGCATCATAGTTTGTGATGATTGTGGTATATGATGGAGTTTGAACATGTTATTCATCAAAATATTAGCAACCATGGAAGCTTTGAAATGGTGTTTGAATTTGCAAAAATGATCATATCTGTGGGTTGGACCCCTGCGTGCTCGGCCTCTCTGCATCTACATCATTTTCCAAAACCTCCTTTCAACTTAAGCTCCACAGGAACCCCCCTTCATGGAATCCCTTCAATTCATCACACAAACATCCCAGTCCTTGGACCAACTCTGCCACACAAGTGTCAAGCCCATACCCCACTTCAGCCTCGTCCTTCCTAACTTGTCATTGTTCCCACACTCGAAGGAATAGCAGACCCACACCTAAAAAATATTCCCACACACCCTGAGCCACCGGACCCCACAACAAAATTCCACCTCCAATACCACTGCTTTTCTGGCACGACGCCCCCAAAAGAACCCCCCACAAATGAACAATATATTAAAGTAAATTAAAAACGTGGTAAAATTAAGAAATTTATATAAGTTGAGTTCATATTTCTTATATACAATGATAACTTTGAATTCCTTTTTTGTTATATGGCATCACAGTTCATGATGATTGTGGTATATCATCAAGTTAACCCTACAGTGAAGTTCAATGAAATACATGTCCATAATGGAAGGAATTACAACAGGTTACAGTGAACTATGATATAACCACAAAATGTCCCTTTTAAAGGAGTTTTTCCATGTAGTGAGAATTAGTGATCTCAGGAGAACTATCTATGATTCCCTCCCTATTAGAATATCATGTATGACTTCTTGAAGTCCATGGTGATGGGACCTAGTGTGTGCAATGATTCAAACCCCAAAACAATGACACAAAGTCCATTTCAATTGCAAACATGTATGATTTCAAAGAGTACTTACCAATTTGAAGTCACACTTTTTTACAATGACCCCCACATTTCATGTATCTTGTTGGTCAACAAGATATCTTCACATGAGAATGGCATTAATTTCTTTTCTTGAGGTATCGGATTCCAGCCAGATTTATTTTCCTTTACAACCATCAGTAAGAATTGTTTGCATGAATTTATCATTCTTTTCATCTACCCTGAGCTTATGAGAGTATAATTATTCTTGATCTTATGAGCTCTTACACAATAAGTAGATACTTGTTCTCAGCTCTATAGAAAATAGCTTTCCTGTCATACAAGTAAGGACTTCCTAAAACAATTCCACATATACCCAAAGGAATTATGTCTAACTCAACCTCATCTACAAATGTTGACCCAAAAGAAAACTTGAGTTTGCATTGTCTAGTCACTTGTAGTTGTGCTTTATCATTTAACCATCCTAATGGGTATGGTTTCTTGTGAGATGTAGTTGCTAATCCCAACTTCTTTACAATTGCTTCAAAAATTAAATTTACTTGTGAGCCACTATCAAACAAGGTATCAATATTTTGATGTTTGGAAATAACTCGATTATGGAAAAGCTCATGTCTTTTTCTCTCATTTTCTTCATCAGTAGTAGATTGTGCAGAATTACTAGTAGATGCTTTAGAATTCTTACCTCTTATACCTATGGCTGCAATGGTTGTTTCATCTCCCGAGACTGACCCCAATCCTTCTGAATAGTTGCAAATGTCTTCTTCTTCTTGTCCTTGAACTTCTTAGGTCTCAGCTCTGGATGCAAAATCCAACAATGCTCATCATCATGCCCATCCTTTTTACAGTGAGTGCATGAAGCTTTTCTTTTCTGTGCAGTGTTAGCCTTCCTTGCTTTCCATTTTTGCTTTATTTTCTCCTTATTCTTGCTTGCAATGGGTTGGGATGATCCCCCAACTTCTAGACTTCCATTCTTACCTCTAGATTCTAGATGAGTAGCTTGTACAAATACCTCATCTATACTTGTGGGATTAAACATGAGGATGGTGTGCCTCATGTAGTTGTGTAGACCACCAATGTACTGCAACAGAGTCTCAGGTGAGTCTAATGAGATTCCTAGAATCAATGCTGTCTTTCTAAATTCTTGAGTGTACCCTTGCACACTTTTCCCTTTCAACTGTCGAAGAGTTTTCCAACTCATCATGGCTTGCTACATGTAGGCCAATGGATTGAATTGCTTTTTGATTGCAGAAACAAATTCACTCCAGACAGAGATGGTCTTACCATGTCTTTTCATGTTAGCTTGGGTTCTACCTTCCAACACAAGCTTGTCTAACCTTAATAGCCTAAAGCTCTGATACCACTTGATCTGAAAATCACTCATAAATGTCCTCAGTTAATTAATTAATAAATGAAGGTATTATAGACTCATGTGCTGGTGTGTGTCTATGTTATCTTAGGCAACAGATCGATCAGATTGCAAAATACATAGACATTGGAAGAATGGAAAACAGTAGGAGAAACATAGTAAACAAATACAAGAACATGGAAAATTAATAAGGAGTTCACCCTATCCTTCAGGGCTACGTCTCTGGTCCAGCTTTCAGTGGTAGCCTTCTCTTATTGGGTCTTTAAAGTAGAGATTTACAATGACGAGCTCAATTTGAGTCTCCTGAAATAGATAATGTTTGGTAGGGTGGTTCTTGGATTCCCCAAGCCACTAGAGTACACAGACTCTTTTCCTTACTAGATTTTGACCTCTCTGGTCTTTAATGGGAGAAGCCCAATGTGGTGCTCAATTCCTAATAGATCCTCTCAGGGATTTCTTGAATCTCTCAAGTTTTGTGTCTACTTGATGTTGTCGTAGGTCATCTTGGCTCTCTGTTTTCTGTTTTTTTCTTCACTGTCTCTTCTTTGCTCTCTCTCTCTATGTCTTCGTTCTCTTCTTCCCTCTTCTTATGTTCTCTATTTATTCATGGATTAAAGCCGATCTATCTCATGACTGTTTGATTCCTCTTCTGCCCCTTCGGTTCGCCTGCTACTATTCATTTGGAGTTCCTTGCCTCTGCGTCATTGCCATCATCCACAGGGAAGTGGCCACTTGTCCTCTCATGAACTGCACCAGCTCTTCCTCGACAGTTCGGTTTTCCAGTCATGTTGTGGAATGATTCATCTGCCAAATCAGCAATCAATTTGGACTTCAAACTCCTTTATGTCGCGGCTTAATTCCCCTTTCAAATCCGATTTCTCAATCTGACGCAATCTCCGACGTTAGATATGGAGCCCCCAAATCCGACATTATTGACTCATTTCTCATGGTTGAATTTCTCGACCATTAGCGTGTGATGAGCGGTGTTTTCCTCTCTCATCCACCGGACACGCGTCGAGCACTGAATGGAATCACTTGGTTTCATCCAAATCCACTTACCACCCAAGGGTGCCCCTGATATACCGCCAGTTTTGGAGCGCAGGTCCCGCCTTTCGCCTTAGCGCTTTCCCCATGGTTTCCCGGCTTCCCATGAGATCGAGTGCTTCGTTGCCTTTCCTTCTCGAGGGGTTTTTTTTAGCATTAGTGCTAACTGCGTATCAGAAATGGCCTTCACTTTCCGATTCGGGCTTCCCAAGTGCCAGTTTTGCCTCTTGCGGGGACTTTGTGGGCCTTGGTTAGCGCGCTTTGACTGAGTTCCTCGTTCTTCCTTGCTAGCTGCGATTTGCCACTGTCCAGAGGTCTTCTTGATCACTTTTTGTTCATAAATTCAAAGTCTATCCTGTCTTAATACAATCATGGCACTTTTATAATCTTCATGGATCCAATTCGGATCAGATATGCAGTGTTCCTTTCCAAGAAAATTGCACTTTGGCTATCACAATCTATCCTTATAGCTTCCTGTACTAACCCCATACTTGAACACAATCTATGCAACCAAACTACTTCCTTTCTTACATGAGTGGATGCCATGTATTCTGCCTCTGTGGTTGATAATGTCACTGCAGATTGTTTCTTACTCACCTAACTGACTGCACCTCCAAATAGGTTAAACACATACCCACTTGTAGATCTTCTCTGATCCAGATCTCTAGTCCGGTTTGCATCAACAAAGCCACAAATATCCAACATTCTGTCAAATCTTGGTCTTCCTTGGTAGAACAAACCATAATCACTAGTGCCACGCAAATACCTAAAAACCCACTTCACTGTTGTCCAATGCTCCTTCCCTGGTTTTGACATAAACCTGCTCAATACTCCCACCGCATGTGCAATGTCTGGTCTAGTACAAACCATTGCGTACATCAGGCTATCAACTAAACTAGCATATGGAACACGGGACATGTCCTCTTCCTCTTCTTGTGTCTTGGGACATTTTTCAGCAGATAACCTCACATCTACAGGAATAGGAACCTTCACCGGTTTATATTAAACCCAATGTTGTCTCAACATACTTCCTTTACTTTAACCAGAGCTTCCTCTTTGCCCAATATCTTTTAATTTCCATGCCCAAAATATAGTTTGTAGCACCAAGATATTTCATGTCAAATTTGGAGGACAATTGGGTCTTCAAATCCTGGATAACTTCTTTGTCATTTCCAACCAGCAACATATCATCCACATACAAGACCAGATAAATAACACGGTCATTAGTCAATTTGAAATACACACAGTGATCTACTTTGCTTCTGCCGAAGCCAAGTTTCCGTATAAATGTATCAAAGTTCTGATACCACATCCTTGGTGACTGTTTTAACCCATACAGAGACTTCTGTAACTCGCCTACCAGTTCTTTCTTACCCTTCACCATAAAGCCTTCAGGTTGCTTCATGTAGATTTCCTCTTCCAGATCCTTGTGAAGAAATGTTGTCTTCACATCATCTGTTCTACCTCAAAATCAAAAGCAGCAGCAATAGATAAAAGTAATCTAATAGAAGTTACCTTGGCAACAGGAGAAAAAATATCACCAAAATCAATTCCCGGCACCTGGGAATACCCTTTTGCTACCAACCGAGCTTTGTATTTCTCCACCTTCCCTTCTGCATTTGTCTTCTTCTTGAACACCCATTTGCTGCCAATGGGTTTCCTTCCAGCCGGCAACTCCACTAGATCCCAAGCCTCATTTTTGTGCAAAGATGCCATTTCCTCAACCATGGCTTCTTTCTAGAGTTTTCCATCCTCTGAATCCACTGCTTCCTTCACAGTTCTGGGATCATCATCAGTAACAGACAAAGCAAAGTTTTAACAGAAAGCAGATGG
>APFE030048581.1:21008-78066 GCA_000404065.3 Pinus taeda
CCCCTCGAAGAGGCAAGTGAACATTACTCTCTGAATAATAAAATTATTGCTATTCTGTGTTCTGGGTATCTTTTCTTCACATATTCTGTATTTGGGTATCATTTGCAGGTTAAGAGCATAACATTTCCAACATGCTTTTTTCCAATTTTGATACCACCTGTGGACACGTTTTATTAGATGAATGTAAAATCAACATTTCTAAATGGAGGACTTCAAGAAGAAGTGTATATTGAGTAGCTAGAATGATTTCAGCTATCAAAATACAAAGATCATGTCTGCAAATTAAAGAAAGCGTTGTATGGGTTAAAGTAGGCACCTAGGGCCTAATACTCAAGGCTAGATAAAGACCTTTTGCAACAAAGTTTCAATAAAGGGTAAGAAGATAGTAACCTTTATATTAAAGCCGAGAAATATAATTTGTTGGTCATTGTTGTCTATGTAGATGACATCATTTTTGGGAGTGAAGTTGATTTTAATAAGGAAAAGTTTTGTAGTAAACATGTAGAAGGAGTTTGAAATTTCAATTCTAGGGGAATTATCCCTTTTATTGGTTTGAAAATTCATCAATCAGAAAGAGGCATATTTATTTCTCAAAACAAGTATCTTAAATAAATATTGAATAAGTTTGGTGTGGAAATCTATGCACCCCTAAGCACTCCCATGACAATAGGATGTAAACTGAAAAAAGATAATGAATCTCCAAAGGTAAATAAAACCATGTATATATATATATATGATTGGAAGCATCCTTTATTTAACAGTTTTAAGATTGGATATCATGCAAACGATGGGACTATTGGGAAGATTTTAGTAAAGTGAAAAATAAAATCATGTGAATGAAATAAAAAAAAAAAATAGATACCTACAAGGCACCATATATTTTGGCTTGTTGCATCGAAGGGGAACAAATTTTACTTAGATGTAGATTGGGCTTGCAGTGTTGATGATAAGAACACCACCAATGGGGGAGCCTTCTTTTCAAGAAATTGGTTGGTCTCCTGACTTTGTAAGAAACAAACTTCAATTTCTATCCACATTTGAGGCATAATATATTGCAACAACATCATGTTTCACTCAAGTCCTATGTATGAATAAAAATTTCAAGGATATTCAAGAAATTGGTGATCAACATGTGCGCATCATGTGTGACAACACCAATGCTATCAATATCTCTAAAAATCCTATTGTGCACTCTACGACAAAGCATATTTATATAAAATTCCATTTTCTCAAAGAACAAGTTGTTGATCACACTAAAATATTAGAATACGTTCCAAAAACGGATAAAATTGCAAATATATTTACTAAACCCCTTCCAAAATAAAGTTTTGAATATACATAATATGGGTGTAACAATCTTCCTGAAAAAGGGGAGTGGCCCACTAATTTTAGTTAAGTAATATGTTAGAGATAGATGGAGTTCAAGGAAATAGCATGCATCAACAAAAGGGGAGTATATGCCCTTTTCCATTGATGTCAAATGGGAAGAATAAACATAAATTAAGAGAATAACAGTTAGCAAAAAGATAATTGGAGTTATTAAATCAAGTACATTAATTATTGAATGATGTTTGGTGGTGTTTCCATCAATGAAAAAGGGGATATTGTTGCACGTGTTATAATTGATGTCAAAGTTGTAGTCATTAATTTACAAAGTGTTGATATGATATGGAGATGATTGTTTCAGGAGGATCCTCTACATATTATGCCTAAAGAATACAAAAAAAAATATGAATTTAAAATGATATGGATGAATCTGGATCGAGGTAGATATCCAAATGACATACTATATTTGATACTCTAGCATGAATCTGGGCCTCTAGCATGAATCTAGGTCTCTTGCATCTATTCAATCCTCTAAGATGTATTTCAAGCTCTTAGGTGTGTTTAGGCATCGAGGTACCCAATGATGCACCTTAAATAAACACCCAAATTCCATATTTTTGTCTTGGCCAACAGCTGGACCCTAGGTACACTGTGGTAGTATAGGTGGCATGTCTGGTGGCACCAACTAGAAAATAAAGTGACATGGAAACATGTGAGCTGATCGTTAGGGGAATTTTGAGGTCTAAAATGGGACTCCTAAGGAAATTATAAAATAATAGTGGAAATAATAAAATAAGATTAGATTACATCATCAAATTTTAGAGGGAAAAAAGGAAAAACTATTTTTTCAACTCGTATTTTCAACTTATATCCCTATGGGGTTACTTAAATTCGAGCGGAAACACTCATTGGATGAAAAATTTGATTCCTCATCCAAGGAGTACCCATGTTTCATACTTTCGATGGAACCCATTTTTGGAATTTTTGGGTCACCAATTGGACAAGTGACAAGTGACGCATGGTAAGTACACGCACACATGGAAATAATAGGGAACACCACGTGTAAATGGGATGATTTGGAATATGACATGGAAATGATGATGAAAATATGACTCCATAAGAGGACCATGAGGTAGGTCCTAATTTGTCCACGAAGTATTAATATGACAGTCTCTGAAGTCTCAAGATTTTCACTAGGGTAGTGTTTTGGCAAAGGTTTCCTATGTATTTCAATTTGTCCAAACTAGCGACAAACAAAGCATTTATGTCAAAAATAACAGACCAACCCTAGTGAGACTATTTCTAGGCTATCTAGCCCTTCGAGAGTGTGCTGGGTCATTTGGGAATCTAGTGATCAAGATGAGAACAAAATCATGGTCATTATCAAATGACCTAGATCTTGGATTTGATGGATTTAAGTTAAAGCAAAGGAGTTGGTCAAAGTTCTAGTTGGTTCAAGATTCCATGTAGAGAATAGGTTATCTAGGCATATAGGGATATGACCGTGTACACAGTTTGGAAATCGATGAAGAGGTAGGTCCCAGATGTAAGTGAAGCAAAGGATTTAAGGAAACATTCCAACAGTTAATTCTCCATGTAATCTAGACATCTAGACATCTAGTAATCTGGGCATTTTTAAAGTGTCTTTGTGGACTCGAATTTAACTAGTTATTTAAAAATGTTCTCCCATCACATGATCATGTGGTGTAATAGATGATACCCTGGTGCTGATGTCAATGCTAAAGCAATATGGGTAAACAAGATATTTGGATGTCCAATTATCAGTTACACGTAAGTGGACTCAAATCCTCAATTTTATTAAACATTTTTAAACATGGTTATGAAGTGTGATCATGGGCGCTCAAGAGTTTAACCTTGTGGGTCCAATGAACCATGAAAATAAGAGTTATCTGGGTCATCTGGGCTAGATATCCATCCATGAAAATAGAAGAAATAATCCAAGTTATCTGTATTGGTCTCCCATGGCATGTCAATCCTGCTAAGTCTCTATTAACTTAATGTGGTATAGATATCCAAAGCCAAAGAAGCTTGAGGGTGTGAAGTAGAGTGTTGTAGTGATAAAAAGTACATAATCCAGAAATATGAGGTTCAAAGGCCTAATGCAAAAAAGTTCTGAGAATGAATATTAAGGAAGATGTATAAGTTATGTAAGGAAGTTGTTCAATATGAGTGTAGATAAATGTCATAAAATCTGTAAGTGTGATGCTAGTTGCAGTGTGCTAGGATACTATCTAAATTCTGAAAATAGGGTTTTGAATAACAAGAACCAATTCTAGTGCACATGAGATCAAAGTTAATACCTTGTGCATGTTTGTGTAGTACATAACACATAATTGTGTCATTTTAGGTGATTGGTGTCCCCTTCTCGTTGGTGCCAATAAATCATTTTAGGGGATTGGTTTCTCCTTCTAGTTGGTGCTAGTAAATTATTTCGATGGATTGATTTCTCCTTTTGGTTAATGGTAGTAAATAAATGTAACAATAGGTTGGTTCCTACAATAAGATTCATATAAATAAGTTTTGTGGTTTTCTCCCATAATGGTTTCAATGTATATCTGGTGTATTCTGATATTGTTGATGTGATTGACATTTTATATGCATTGAAATGTTTTTATTGTTAAACTTCGACATTATATTGATTCACACCCACCCTCCCCCGACTCTAGGTATAATTATAATTCCAATAAGTGAACCCTAAAAAAATCAAATCTATGAGGTAATGGCCAATCCCTAAGACCTTGAAGAAACTTAGATGATTCTTAAGATTGATAGGATATCACTACAATTTGTTCAAGAATTATCATTGAATAATAGTACGTATGAAAAAATGATTGAAGAAGGAATCGTTTCCTTGGATTAAAGAAGCAACCAAAGATTTTGAAAAAATTAAAGACGCTATATTTACAACTCCCATATTGTCCACACCTGATTTCACGAAAGCCTTCATTATGGAGAGTGGTGCCTTAGGCCATGGAATTATTGCAATTTTGATGCCAGAAAGAAGGTCCCTTGCCTTTGAAAATTGTGAACCTATAGGAAATAAATTAGTCAAACACATCTATGAAAAAAGAAAAGTTTGGCATACTACATACAATTAAGAAATGCCACCCATACCTAAGAATAGGAAGACACTTCAAAGTAAACAAAGAGTATCTGTAGAAGAGAAACAAAAATGGGTTACAAAAATGCTAAATTATGACTTTGAAATTATCTACAATAAGGGAAAACAAAATATTGCGGAAAATGCACTCTTGAGGAAAGAGGAAGACAAAGAAGGTTTATTACATGTTATTTCCATTAAAAAATTGGATTGGGTGGAAGAAGCAAGGATAGAATGGAAGAAATATGATAAGGTATGAAATATCATTTAACAACTACATGAGTGTTGGGTTGTGTTATATTCTTTCCACGACTAGCCCGAGTAGTTAACTGGGGGGTTAGAAGGGGGGCGGAGCCCCCCCTTCATTGTGCCTATTGCATAGCGGGGGGAGTCACAGGGGGTTTGAGGGGTGCAGGTAACCCCACTCTATGGGGTCTAGGGCAGCACCCCATAAAATTTTGGTTTTGGACCCTATGTTAGGTTGGGCGGCCCTACCTATGGTTTTGTGAATGATTTTCACATAGTTTTGGACGCGATGGTTTTCGGTCAATGGTTTTGGACATGATGGCTTTTCAATCCATGGTATTGGATGCTTCAACATGTATAAATATGTATAGTAACATTGAAAGTAAAATCACGAATAATCAACCTAGTAGTCCTGGTTTTGGGATCCAAGGGAAAATCTCTGTGTATATGTGTTTTATGTGTTATGCTCTCACATTGTTTATTTTCTGTGTTTTAGAATTCATATACAAGTAATTTATGTATGGGGTTAAAACCTACATTTGGTATCGGAGATGCTTTGGCTTCAAGGGGACGCCTTTGTTGGTGAGGGGTTTCAATCGAGCCTGTGGTAGACCCTGTTCAGTGGGAGGTCTGCGGGATCGATTCTGGTAGTGAAAGAAGATGGCAAGCAGTGGAAAGATAGAGATCGAGAAATTTAATGATCAGAGTTTTGAGTTGTGGAAACTCAAGATGGAGGATCTATTGGTGGATAAGGATCAATGGATCATGGTAGATCCGGGTACTAAACCAACGGGATGTCTGATGAAGAATGGGAGAAGTTGGATCGAAAGGAAAAGAGCACAATACGATTGTGTGTCTCAAATTCAGTATTGTTGAATGTATCAGGTGAAGCTATGGCGAAGGCTTTGTGGGACAAGTTAGGGACTTTGTACCAATCTAAGCCTTTGGTGAATAAACTGTTCCTATGGAAAATCTGTATAACCTGAGGATGAAAGATGGAGACTCGGTGACAGAGCATATGAATGCATTTAATATTGTGGTAAGTCAGTTATCGTCTGTTGATATCAAAATTTTAGATGGAGATAAGTGCATTATTTTGTTGTGTTCTCTACCAAATTCGTGGGATAGTCTGGTTATTGTAATAGGTAGCAATGAAACTGCCTCGTAGTTTGATGAAATAGTCTCATCCTTGCTGATGGAGGAGATGAGACAAAAAAATATGGACAGATAGAATGGTGATGCCTTGTCTATATGAGGACGATCCCAGAACAGAAACAAAAATAAGTCATCGAGGGGGAGTCTAAATCTAGAGGGAGATATAAATCTCCAGGAAATCCTGTAAAGGTGTTGTGCTGGAAATGTGGAAAGGAAGGGCACTACAAATATGAATGTAAATCTAAAGCTCCTGATAAAGGAAAGGGATCTGATGATGCTCCTTCTGCAAAGGTGAAAACCACCTCAGAGGAAGGTGGGGATGTGTACTTGGTTTCTTCAAGTACACATGTAGATCACGAGGCATGGTTTATTGACTCAGGTGCATCCTTTCACTTCACTCCCCATAGAGAGTGGTTCTACAAGTATGAGAAATATGATGGTGGTGATGTCTTCTTAGGGGATGACAAGAAGGCTAGAATCGTTGGTCGCGGGAAAGTAAAGTTGAAGTTGCAAGGTGGAAGGGTTAGAACACTTCCGGGTGTTCTCCATATTCCTGCATTAGCCAAAAATATGATTTTTGTAAGCAAGCTAGATGATGCAGGTGTAAAAATAGTGTTTGAGAAGGATACCTGCAAGATGGTTCAGGGGGCACTGGTATTGATGCAGGGAGTTCAAATTGGAACTCTGTACAAGCTGCAAGGTAGCACTGTTGTTGATGGGTGCAACAGTTCAGTGGTTCCTGAAAGTGGAGCAGAAAATCTAGTGGTCTCTGGAGAGAAGACCATGATGTGGCATCAAAGGCTTGGACATATTGGAGAGAAGGGCCTTTGAATACTTCATGGTAAAGGTATGGTAGAAGGTATGAGTAATAGCTCTCTGGATTTTGAGTTCTGTGAAAATTGTGTATATGGGAAGCAGAATCAGGTGAGTTTCCCCTCTGGTGGTAAGAGGGTTAAACAGATATTAGAGCTTGTGCATAGTGATGTGTTTGGACCTGTGAAGGTTCCATCACTGGGTAAGTCTGTGTACTATGTATCCTTTATAGATGACTTCTCAAGGAATACATGGATATATTTTCTTAAGAAGAAATCTGGAGTCTTTGACAGGTTTAAAGAATTTAAGGCTCTAGTAGAAAACCAGATAGAAAAGAAGATAAAGGTGTTGAGGACAGATAACGGTGGAGAGTTTTGCAGTAAGGAATTTGAAGAATTCTGTAAGAAGTGTGGTATAGCACAAAAGAAGACTACTCCATACACACCTGAGAAAAATGGAGTTGTAGAAAGAATGAACAAGACATTGATGGAAAGGGCAGGAAGCATGCTTAGTGGTGTCGGGTTAGGATAGGAATTCTAGGTAGAGGCGGTGGAGACAGCATGTTACCTGGTCAACAGATCACCTTCATCAGCGTTGGAGGATAAGACTCCACAAGAGGTATGGACTGGTAAGAAACCCTCTCTTTCACATCTGAAGGTATTTGGATGTGATGCATATGTAGATGTTCCAAAGGAGAAAAGAACGAAGTTAGATAGTAAATCTTAAAAGTGCATCTTTATTAGGTATAAGGATGGTTTAAAGGGTTATAAGCTTTGGAACCGAGTAACAAGAAAGGTTGTGTACAGCCGAGATGTGGTGTTCATAGAGGTGAAAGATGTTATTAAACATGAAGTCCAACCAAAGGAACCTGAGAAGATAGAGTTTGAGCTAAAGGAGGAAGAATCAGACTCTACAACAAAGGAGGAAGCAGAAGATGAAGAGCCACAAAATTTGGGTGTGAGAAGATTAGTTCGAGAAAGAAGGAAACCAGAAAGGTATCTTCCATCTGATTTTTGTTCAAATTTTGCTTTATCTACTGCTGATGATGATCCTAGAACTGTGAAGGAAGCAGTAGATTCAGAGGATGGAAAACTTTGGAAAGAGGTCATGATTCATGAAATGACATCTTTGCACAAAAATGAGGCTTGGGATCTAGTGGAGTTGTCGGCTGGAAGGAAACCCATTGGCAGAAAATGGGTGTTCAAGAAGAAGACAAATGCTGAAGAAAAGTTGGAGAAATACAAAGCTTGGTTGGTAGCAAAAGGTTATTCCCAGGTGCTAGGAAATGATTTTGGTGATATTTTTTCTCCTGTTGCCAAGGTAACTTCTATTAGATTACTTTTATCTGTTGTTGTTGCTTTTGATTTTGAGGTAGAACAGATGGATGTGAAGACAACATTTCTTCACGGGGATTTGGAAGAGGAAATCTACATGAAGCAACCTGAAGGCTTTGCGGTGAAGGGTAAGAAAGAACTAGTATGCAAGTTAAAGAAGTCTCTGTATGGGTTAAAACAGTCACCAAGGATGTGGTATCAGAAATTTGATACATTTATACGGGGACTTGGCTTCACCAGAAGCAAAGCAGATCATTGTGTGTATTTTAAACTAAGTGGTCACCATGTTATTTATCTGGTCTTGTATGTGGATGATATGTTTCTCGTTGGAAATAACAAAGAAATTATCCAGGATTTGAAGACCCAATTGTCCTCCAAATCCGACATGAAAGATATTGGTGCTGCAAACTATATTTTGGGCATAGAAATTAAAAGAGACCAGGAAAAGAGAAAGCTTTGGTTAAACTAGAGGAAGTATGTTGAGACAATACTGAGGAGGTTTAATATGCAAGATAGTAAACTGGTGAAGGTTCCTATTCTTGTAGGTGTAAAGTTATCTGCTGAATAGTGTCCCAAGACACAAGAAGAGGAAGAGGACATGTCCCATGTTCCATATGCAAGTGCAGTCGGTAGCTTGATGTATGCCATGGTCTGTACTAGACCAAACATTGCACATGCAGTGGGAATATTGAGCAGGTTTATGTCAAAACCAGGGAAGGAGCACTGGACATCAGTGAAGCGGGTTTTCAGGTTTTGCGTGGCACTAGTGATTATGGTTTGTGCTACCAAGGAAGACCAGGATTGGACAGAGTGTTGGATATCCGTGGCTTTGTTGATGCAGACTGGGCTGGAGATCTGGATCAGAGAAGATCTACAAGTGGGTATGTGTTTAACCTATTTGGAGGTGCAGTCAGTTGGATGAAAAAGAAACAATCTGTAGTGGCACTATCAACTTCAGAGGCAGAATACATGGCAGCCACTCATGCAAGCAAGGAAGTAGTTTGGTTGTAGAGATTGTGTTCAAGTATGGGTTTAGTACAAGGAGCTATAATGATAGACTGTGATAGCCAAAGTGCAATTTTCTTGGCAAAGAACCCTGCATATCATTCAATGACAAAGCACATTGATCTTTAGTATCACTTTATGAGGGATATGATAGAAGACAAAAAGGTGTTGTTGGTAAAGGTGGACACTTTGAAGAATACTGCAGATGCATTGACAAAATCTGTGAGCTCTGAGAATTTCTCTTGGTGTAGAGAAACGATGGGCATTGCAGGGCTGGATAAATGACTAAGCTCTCCTATGGCCCCTGTGGAAAGAAAACAACAAGTGGGAGAATGTTGGGTTGTGTTATATTCTTTCCATGACTATCCCATGTAGTTAACCTGGGGGTTAGAAGGGGGGCGGAGCCCCCCCTTCGTTGCATCAATTGCGTAGCGGGGGGGAGTCACAGGGGGTTTTAGGGGTGCAAGTAATCCCACTCTATGGGGTCTGGGGTAGCGCCCCAGAAAATTTTGGTTTTGGACCCTATGTTAGGTTTGACAGACCTACCTACGGTTTTGTGCATGATTTTCGCACATGGTTTTGGATGCGATGGTTTCCGGTCCATGGTTTTGGATGCAATGGATTTTTGGTCCATGGTATTGGATGCTTCGGCATGTATAAATATGTATTGTAACATTGAAAGAAAAATAATGAATAATCAAGCTAGTAGTCCAAGTTTTGGGATCTAGGGGAAAATCTCTATGTATAAGTGTTTTATGTATTATGCTCTCGCGTTGTTTGTTTTATGTGTTTTAGAATTCTTATGCAGGTAATTTCTGTATCGGGTTTAAACCTACAAGGAGGACCCCAATGTAGTATGAAAATTTATATGGAAGAATGATTTGTTGTGTTATCAAGACCACTCATACTTATGCAATAATTCTTAAGTCAGATGGAAGGTCCTTTTGGAATTACACACTTCTCATGTAGAGGATATTCAAGGTTCCTGAAAACACACCATAAGATCTGGAAATATTTTTTGAGAAAATCAAGACCTTAGGGCTCTGTTGTCGTTGCTACAACAACCTCCAAAATTTCACTACATTTGAATTATGGATCATACCTCATTGTAGTATCGAGTGTATCCTTGGACATAAAGGGTTGTTTTGTATTGATCCATATGTTTTGAGTGTGCCTAAGTGTTCTTAAGTTTCGTTGCATGTATTTGAATATCCTTATATGCATTTCATGGTCACAACACCTTCCTTGTTGTAAAACTACACATTTGGGTCACAGTTGCACACGCTTCACTGTCTATATTTGGGGAATGTGCATAAAGTGGTGTTTTTATGTATATTCTTTGTTGGTTATTTTTTTCTAATTTTTCTCGATGATTTATTATGTGTCACACTTGGTTTTATATCCATATCTCATCTTGTTCATTCATTAACCAATCATCCACACTTAGATAAATTTCAGTTGAAAAGTGATCCCATTAAGGCCAAGAGTGCATGAGCACACTCTGAAGCCTTGATGGGAGACCCTTCATTGTTCATAAGTGTTCCATCCACCTTCCTTGATAGTTGGGTGCACTCCAAATTCGTGAATTCCCTTCATTGTTCCGAATTGCGTCCTCCAAGAATGACTAAGTCTTCCTAGAATGCACTCCTTCAACTTGAAGAAGTGAGCCCTCCTTGAGAACATTGGCACATCCTAAAGACCCTAAGTTGAACCCTTCATCCTTCCTCTATGCACCATGCACCCTCCTGAACTGATTGAGCACATTGTCACACCCTGAAGGCATGAAACCCCAACCTTCAGCTTTCAGGAGTGCGCCCTATTGGAGCAAGTAATGTTCGTTGTATTCATGCATATTGGGACTTCTACTTAATATTCAAAGCCTGATCGCTAACACATTTTCATACATGGATTATGAGTGTTTGTAAGATTGTTTTATGATTTTTATGGTTCATGATTTCTTTCACTAGTACTAAGGTAGTTGAACTATTTTGGTTATTTTGGTGCTTATTCTATTGAGAATGTGTTATAATGGTTATAACATTCGTCACATTCATGTGGAATATTTTGTTGGATGTTAGATGAAACATTCATGTTTTTTTGTGTCTTTATTAGGGTGGTACTATTACCTGTCTCATATAGGCTCACTTTCTTTCCCCTCTACAGTAGTAGAACCTTGAGGCACTTGCAACTAAACATTCACCAAGCACACTAGCTTTCTTTTCGAAGGAACATATGCAATTATCTCTCTTGCTAACAGCTAAAGCCAAGTTATATATTTAAGTAGATGGAAACCAGGTTGTATTCTGGATGGGGCTCATATCCCAAGTAAACGGTGTGAGGTTTACTTGGGACTGCATATCGAGGAGACCCACTTGAATTTTGGTAGGTCTAGCACTGTCAACATTTCTGGTGCTAGAAGGAGGCCGACCAGATTTTTATGGATGATAACTCTACCCACCCACATCATACTTCCTTTGGACAAGACAACAACATTCCCAACACTTCTTCGACTCATATTCCTAAAGTAGGAGGATCTTCTCAGCTTGACCCTGAACAAAGTCACTAGATTTCTTATGAACACATGCACGAAATTTGACCCATAACTCGTAAGTTCGCAAAGGCTATCAGATTAATTACTGGAGAACATATTCTTCCTTATTTTTCAAAGAAGAAATAAACCACTCCCACTGGGATAGTGGTTTCTGCAATAGAATATTGTGTTTTCACTACTATTGAAGAGTTTCCAGAATCTGTAGAAAATACAGAAAAACCAGAGTAGCCTCCATATTTTAATGGGGGTGACGGGGACAACATTGTTCTTTATGACGACACTCTTCGCAGGTTAGGAGGACACGAAGAAGGGAAAGAAGACCCCTCATATTTTGAAGAAAAGGAGGAGGATACAGATGAAGATATAGTAGACTACAGTCTGAATTAGATGACTTAGGGACCATTTTCCCTTTCGAATATTTTACATAAGACGCCAAGACACCCAGAAAAGTTATTAACAAAATATGGCCCTGACAAGGCACTCAAAGTGGAATATCATTTGGATAATTTATACCTACACCTATATACCCTCGAGTTACGTTGTGATAATGTTTCATGTAAACTCTTTCATTGTACCTTATATGGTAGAGTAGCTACTTGGTACCATATTATTTCTATGAATTCAATTTAGAATTGGAGGGGGTTTAAAAAGTTGTTGCTTGAAAAGTATGAGTATGAAAAAACCCTAGCCATGTTATTAAAAGATTTAGGGAATCTTAATATGGTGGGAAAAGAAAAGGTGAAGGACTTTAATCAAAGTTTCAATCAGATATCAAACCAATTCCCTCTAGATACGACATATCATTCCTCCATCATAATTGATTACTATACTTATGCCTTGCGAGTAAGCATTTCATAGTTTGTAAAGAGAACAACGAAAGAACTTTGGCTCAGAATTTCAAAGAATCCATTATTGTTGAGAAGGACTTACGTGCAATCAGAGTAATTGTTGATGATGATGCATCCAAAGACTCCAAGGATATAGGAAAAAGGTCTCAAACCTCTTCAAACAAGACCAAAGGTAAAGAAGCTACTGATTTGGAAAACTTGACCTGAATGATCAAGACTTTGTCCAACAAGTTGAAAGAACTGAAACAAAGGACAAGCAAGACCACTTTCAGTAGTAAGACCCTGAATTTTAACTTCTTGAAGAAGTTCAATAACAACAACAACAACAATAGTCAACCAGCTAAGTTTGCATAGAGATTGAATGTCGTGCTGAATGTTGAGAGTATGGACATGGACCAATATTATTCATTCAAAAAATACATGCCCACAATGGAATCACAAAATGAATTATCTAGTTGCACATATTATTGACTTAGTGCTTTCAGATGAGCAGACTAAACAAACTGAAGAAAATGAAGAATCTTAGGTGGATGAAGAGACTGCAAGTTTCGAAAATGCAATTAATAATTTCGGTCGTGTGTTCAATGCTGATAAGAAAAACACAAAAGAACCACCACCGAATGAGGCCCCATCTCAGAAGAAAAACAACCGATATAAGTTGAGAAGTCAAGGGCATGTTCCTTAACAAGCGTTGACGAGGCAAAAATTGAAAGAAGATATGTTAAGAAAACTCACTCCGCCCATCATCCAAGATCTGAACAAGTATGGAGATGCTACCATAACAAAGTACACTTCGTCCAACACTAAAATCAATACAATCACACTAAAAGTGCCAGGAAAATTCACTCCTCTAGACACTTCAACAATCCCCACTACACTTGACTACAACATAGTCGAGGATATGAAGAAAGTGTGCACAAATATTTCAATATTTGATCTCACAAGAATAACAAGCTAGTGAGAACTTATTGTCCAAACCCTTGACCAGGCCTCATAAGGTATTAATGCTTCTTCCCAAAGGGTTTCTGGTAAGTCTTTTGGTCTCTTGGAGTCGGTCGTTAACACTACAACTTTTGAAGCTAAAACTATTTTCCCTCTGTTTCTATTCACCTTTGAAAATTTCAATTATAATGTTCACAATTGTTTAGTGGATTATGGTGTATCCATAAATGTAATTCCATTATTTGTTATAAAGAAAATAAATGCTAGATGGGAAAAAATGGAGGCACAAATTATTCAGTTGGACATATCTTTCTCTAGGCCATTGGTGAACTTAGAAATGTGCTTATTAGCTTAGCTAAATAATATCAAGCTCATCAATGTATAAATATCGTAATTGTGGACATACCGGAAGCATATGGTTTACTCCTTAGTAGAGACTAGTCAAGAAAATTACAAGGGTATTTTGCAACCAACTGGTCATGTCTGTGGCTTCCGTACAGGGCAAGAAGAATCAGATCTGGGTGGAAACATAATCTTACATGAAATATATGGTTACATCCTTTGAAGGTAAAAATGAGGCAATTTATTTTGCCGATCTAATTTTTGGTAATTTCTTTTTCGGAAACAAACCTTGGGTGTTATCTCACACATCCATCACTGATTCCACTAGATACACAACTGGAGATCCTTCCTTGTTCCCTAGCTAGTGCAAATGATTTATGTAATATAGATGTACATAACATTACTAGTGTAACACCCTCCTCCCACATCTACACAAGAAACTAGCCCGTTGGGGTAAACATGCGACGATAGGCCACTATGATAAGATTCAACCTCCTTGGTGACTTTAAGGAAATGGAATCAATGGAACATCACACACAGTCATCCAATATCATCAAAATAACCTTCAAGAGACAAGTCAACCACTCAGATAGCTTGTCCTTGAGTCCTACTGTTGTTTGAGAAACTTAGGGCAGAGTAACACTCCCCAGACACTGCCCATATGAGTTATAACACTCCCTAGACACTGGCAAGGCGTGTTATAACAATCCATAGACACTACCCAGGCAAGTTAGTCTCTAAACTAACACTCCGTTTTGCTAGCATTCTGGGATTTGAGCCACCTTTTTCGGCCCAGAATGGAATGATCACATAAAATTGGTTAGAATACAAGGAAACAAGGATGCAAAAGCAATAAACTAAACAAGACCATAACCTGAACCCTACTAGCCATGACATGCATTTCGCCAAACATATCATCGACATGTAATCTACAGGTGTAAATAACATAATTAGTGTAGGGATCTCATACTTATCTGAGAATCGCTATGAACCATTGTTCCCTCATGCCATTTTTTGCATTATCATCCATTAACTCATAGACACATTATCCATTCACATACAAGTAAAAACATCCTGAGAGCCATACATAAATGCTATCATAAAATGTGCATATAACCAGCATAATAGGAATATAAATACAATAAACATATCAGCCATCAAATCCATAAATACATTAGTACCTTTACACACGAATATCAAGGGAATGGACCTCTCATTAATGAATGCAATGAAACAATCAAAGATGTGACTACCACGTTCCACCTGATCATAGAATGGTTGAGCCAAATCTCTCTTCATCCATTCACCATCATTCCATATTCCAAACATGAATGTGGGATCTCATAAAACACATCAATCAAAATTCATCCAAGGCTTCTAGAGGCCATCCACCTTAACCCATCAAATAGTGATTCCACCTCACAGTCGGACATCACCAAAAACCATCATCAGATTGGTCACCATCCAAGCCTTCCAGGGCTTCCAGAGCATTTTTCCAACCAAGTCTTCTAGAATTAGTAACTGAACCCACAACTTATACAAGGCTTCTAGAGCATTTGTCCAACCAAGGCGTCCAGGACTAATAACTCAACCACCAAGGGCTTCTAGAGCATTTGTCCAATCAGGGCTTCCCAGAATAGTAACTCAACCCAAGTTGTTACAGGACTTCTAAATCATTTGTTCAACCAGGGCTTCCAAGACTAATAACTCAACCCAAGCTAAGGAAGCATGAGAACCAACCAAAACAAAACAATGAAAGTAAACCCACAATCACCATGGCTATCCAGGAAATGGAAAGGCTAGGCAATCCACTATCAATCCAAGAAATCATGCATGCCAATGACATATCACAACCAAGTAACCACATGCATATTCCATGCATGCCCAAAACTATTGAAGAAATCATTCATGCAACTCGATACCTGCAAGAAAATTCGATGTAGCTATTGATGTCGATGTCTTCTTGCACTTTCCTACTCTTCCTTTTCCTCCTTGCTCCCAGAATCCAAGTATGACACACCCACCAAGAGTGCTCCAAGAAAACTCTAAGCAACCAAGAGTATGAGAGAGAGATAATAGAAGAAAGCTCCAAAAATGAATTGACCAAGTCTTCACCAACCAAGCTTGAGCCAAGAGCCCCACAACTAATCCTTAGAAGCATTTCTATTAATGAGGCCTCTATTTTCTTCATTTTCCATTATTTTCCTTCAATTTCCTCCTCACATGCAACTTGTGACCTTTCACCTTCATTTTCTCCTAATTTCCATCATTTTCATAAATAAAATGCCAATTAATGCCTCATGCCTTTCCAAATCCTTAGCCATTGCCTTTGCCAATTTCCTTAGCCATAAACAACCAAATGAACATCCCCTAGGATGTTTTTCCCAACATTCAGCTTGGAATATGTGTCCCATCATCCATGGTATTTATATATTTTTACATGGAATTTTCACCAAGGCTGTTACAGAATCGTCCCCCTTGGGGGAACATCGTCCTTGGTGTTCGATGACACCTATAACCAACATGACTGCTGAAAACAAAACATACTGCCAATGGAGCTTTATAACACATCTCATTGCAGTATTTACAATGAAATCCCTGCTCAAAATCAAAACATCATGACAACATGACAACATACCACATACTGGAGCTTTATAACATAGATCATTACGGTATTTACAATAACCACATATGCACATTTTCTAAACTAGTAAATAAAAGGATACGATGCTTACATCCAAAACAAGGGAATCCAGAGGCTCATACCTCCACCCTCAAAGTAATACAAGGATTCACGTCCTTTCCAGGAAGTCCAGAATCGAGTGCAAAGTCAAATCTACATCCAATGTCCAACATTATAATCCCGCGCCACTTTTCCTCTCAACAAACAATTCTAACTCATTCTTCCATGGCACACTCCTAGTGTGTATCTGATTCCATATGGAAATTCTAATGACCAAAAACACCTATTCGTGGCCTTCCCTTCTCTGCTACACAATCCCTTGGGCAATCTGATCACCCTTCCATGCAGTCACTCACCTTTCAAGTTCCGCTAGCACCTCCATCCTGGGCAGTCCATCCCTTGGCAAGGCTTCCTCACATCGAAAGATACAAAAACCAAGGCATATACCTACATCAACACATCATATCAGTCATAGCGTGCTCATGGAAATCAATGGACACTATTGGGTACCAGTGTCCCACAATGGCCCTGTTCCTGAAGTGCTTTACCAACATATTGTTGCTTGTTTCAATTCCTTTGTTGTTAATTCTTGTAGTTGATTTCAACTACCCAACAAGGCATTTTCGTGTTTCTTGTACCAAGCACATAACTTCCATTAGATGTAAAATAAATTAAAATAAATTCACATCATACCTCATTGGTAGCTCATTAATAAGGTACATTTGCAATCACATTCACTTCCTGTCACAACAAGTCAAACTAATTGTTTGAACAAAACATCATGTATAAACATATCACATCAGGTTAGCTCAAAACATAACCATCAAAATCATAAATCAGATGTAACCATCATAAACCAGAATCATAGTTCACATGTAATCATCATATACCAGAATCATAAATCACATGCATAATAAAACTAAAATACAATATTGATGCTTATCCTTCATCGATTCTTACTTTTGCCTTTGTTGTTTTTGTACACACTCTGGATTGGTTGCCAAACCTGACAAACACCAAGTGTCTTCTCCTCAACCATGTGCACACACACATAGTGTAAATCCCACACATACAACCACACATGACATACCACATTGTGCAATACATGCATCTACACCTGACATAAAACACATACACCTATACCCAATGTATACAATACGATACATATGCCTACATCTAGTGCATAACATAATACATACACCTGTACCTAGTGTACAACACAACACAATACATCTATACCTAATGTACAACACCACACAATACATGCACGTACATAATGCACATACATAGTACCACATTCCCTTAACACAACATGTATGACATGCACACAATACGACACTTAAGTACAACATGTACACAATACCACTTGTACATTGCACCACCTGCACAACATCACATGTACATAGCACTACATGCACAACGAGTACACAATGCCACATGTAAAATATGCCACTTGTACAACATGTACATAATAACACATATACATAGTACCACATGCAGGACATGTACGCAACACCACATGTACACAGTGCCACATGCACACAATACCACCTACACACAACGCCACTTGTACAACATGTACACAATACCACATGCAAACAACACCACTTGTGCAATCATGCACACAACACCATCTGTACATAGCACCACATATACATAACATTGCATATCCAACATGTACATAGCATCATTTGTACATATAATCACATATCCAACACGCATAGAGCACCATATGCATACAACACCATATATCCATAATGTACACAGTTCAATATGTACAAAGTATCGTATATCCAACATGTACATAGCACCATATATATCCAGCATTGAATATGCAACATTCATACAACATTATCTATACTAACACGATGTACATAATATTGCATAAGCATCATGTACACACACTATGTTTGCACAATACTTCATGCGCACAATCATCACAGATGCAACATGTACAACATATACAACATATGAAAAACAATACTACCACACATAGGAAACCATATTGTTCTTACCAAGAAACCTTACTTCCAATGTCTTATTCGTGCTTATCCTCGCATGACGCAGACACATTTATTTCATTTCGTTGATGTATCCCTTGGTATAACATGCCCATAACATAGACATGATATAATCAAATAATATCAACTCATAACCACATGATACTGACCTCATATATTTGTCATGATTACTCTTCCCAATTGATTCCTCATAAGACCAAGAACCTCTTCCTCTCATTTGTCTGCATAAGCAATCATTCCTCCACAAGAACGATTCCTAATGACCCTGTCAAACAATGACATAGATACATAGACACATACATACATATACATAAACATTAGCATAGAACAATCATCATCCTATCAGACAATGACATACATACACATCTACATGTATAAAACATCAACATAATCCTGATAATAGCATAATTACTAAATACCAAGGTCAAGGTTAAGAGAACTTCCTTTATTCATACGCAACATTGAAAACAATCATTTCCAACATAGCCAAGGAAAGTGACACTTAGATCCATTTACTTTACCTTTTCTGGTTAACTTTCTCACAATTGTATTGCCACCATCCATTTACTGCAATGGACCCAACCATTCCAACTAATTGTCATAGTCTTACCTTCTGTTGCGCTTACTCATGCACCTAGTTTCATCTATGTCTTGCATTACCTATTGATTACCACACAAATCTCCCCAAGCTCCATTAACTTTCCTCATTCCCAACCAATTTCCAAGACTCCAAACATAAAAGGCAAGAACAAGAAGAAAACAAGAGAAAACCATGAAAACCAATAACAACATGACTCCGCAAACAAAGTGGCATGATCACGCACTAGACATAACAAAACTACAAATCAAGTGCAAGCAAATAAAAAAGACCAAAATCACAAGACCAAAAACAAACACCATGACTCAATACCCATTGTTCCCACGGAAAGCTCAACCTGAGTCTTCTTCAGTATTTCATGGAAATTTCCTTTGCCATGCAATCCCCTTCATCATATTGCCATAAACACATAAATTTTAGTGCATACATAAACATAACAATACACCAGCTACCTCATATTGTTGTGCCAAACATGTTGCCTTGCAACTGAACACATCCATTCCATCTCTCAAGGGACTCCAATTATCTTGATAGATCCACCTGTAACTAGAGACTAGCTAATATACTTGTCAAGTACATGTTCATGAATCTAGCACATATCCACATAATGTCAAACAAGATTAAGGTTAAGAATACTTCATGTATGTAAAGCACTCATTCGTTTTGAATTAGGGTTTCCAAACATAGCCAAAGGAATTCTTGCCCAATTCCTTTCCTTTACCATTTTTACTTTGTTGCAATCGAGGCTTACTATGCGTTGTCACATCACCCAATTGTTAGTTATGTAAACACATCAATTATTATCTTGTCATACTAATGCCAAGCATGTTACCCTGCAATTGATCACACATGTCAACCACATGTTCCAAATATCAATACAATCATATCTATCAATTTGAAATCAATTGTTACTAAGACTAATAATCATGTCATGATCCATAATCAACTCATAGTCATTAGGCATAATATTAAAGATATCACCTACTACACTCAATTTCCTATCAACTATCTTAACACATGTATTAGTACCATCATCTTAAAACAAGGTAATTTTAGCACATAATCATATTATGTAATTCATCAAACATTCAACCCACTTGCAACATACAATGTTAAATAAATCAGTTAGACACCAAACACTCAAACACCAAATAGATGTCATAATCAAATAGTCAAGCACCAAGTAGACGACATAAGCAATCTCATACCCTAATGCATCTCAGTGGAGGCGATCTCGTCTGCATAATCAATCCATATTAGCATAATATAACTTCACAACATATCAACTCAAACACAAGTAAGATCATTATATCAATAACAGTAACTAACTAATATGTTTACATTATAACTCATACACAATCATCATTTATGCATATAGGTCACATATGTACAACCAATCTAGATTAGTATGGCATCATATCACAAATATGTCGACTCATACCTGAATATCGCAACCATAACCATCTGCATAGGTCAAACCAGGTTAGCACAATACATATAAGATCAATATCTTCAATGCAATGAACATAACCATCACACATATGACCAATCCAAATTACAACATCAAGATCTGAATGAAATAACCCTAATCATCAAGTTGATAGAACATAACAACAATAAGCTATATATCATGCTCATCAAGAACATATAACCTAATCATCAAACTATCTATCGTATAACAACCACAATTTAACCTATAGCATACTCATCAACAACATATCATATAACATAATCATCAAGTTATCTAATCTAAATACCAATGATTACAACCACATGTTACTATTATTCTAGACTATCTGACTCATGTGCATATGACTATGCTAATCAACTAACATCTATCATGAATGTAACCATAACATCAAATACATGTTCACAAACCTAATGTATATAACCCTAATGCATATAACAATCCTTGACTTACATACCTGCATGCCAAGCATACAATCCCTACATGACAATCTGCTATTACCCCAAAGTCCAATGTTGCAACCTCATTACGATGATTTGCATCTCTTGTTCTATCTCATCCAACACATTAGCATCAAAACATACCAATAGCACCATGATGACCTCAATTGCATACAATTACTTCGCAAGGAATTTTTTGCATACTATTCATGCATAACTATTACCAAGACCATGCATGCATAACAATTGCATATAGACATATAGCACATGAGTGCAAAACCATATACACACCATTCTAGCTAGAGTCCAGTCATCAATGCATGACCATATCAACTACACAAACCATGACCTCATGCATGAAAATAGCCATTACTCCACTATACACATTGCCACATGCAACCATCAACATGCATAAGCAGTGCATAATCAACTACACATACACATAAACGCATGCAGTCGATCATAAGCATCAAATCTTGTAACCAACCTACAAGACTGATACATGTAATCCAAAATATTCAAGAATTTAACCTAACATACAAGGATGTAAGTAGGTTATATGAATTCAACATGTAAGAGACATATAATCCATACAAAACCAATCACATACTCATGACCAACACATTTCACGAAATCAACATCAAATTCTCCATGACAACGATACTAAAACCATAATTAATCATCAAGCCAATGAAACAAGCACATGAAATTAAAGTGTAAGAGACACACATGCAACTGACATGCATGTATGACCAACACCTTCAACCCATCTAGTACGAGAGTTAAACCATGCTCTAATACCACTCTGTAACACCCTCGTTCCACATCTACCCAAGCAATTGTCCAACCGGGGTAAACATGCGACAAGATGCCACTATGATAAAGATTCAACCTCATTTGTGACTTTAAGGAAATGGAATCGATGAAACATCACACATAGTCATCCAATATCATCAACAAAACCTTCAGGAGACAAGTTAGCCACTCAGACAACCTATCCCTGGGTCCTATTGTTGTTTGAGAAACTTAGGGCAAAGTAATGCTCCCCATACACTACCCAGGTGAGTTATAACTCTCCTAGAAACTAGCAAGGCATGTTATAACGCTCCCCAAACACTGCCCAGGTGGGTTAGTCTCTAAACTAATGCTCCGTTTTGCTAGCATTCTAGGATTTGAGCCACCTTTTTCAGACCAGAGCCTGGGACACTGCCCAAAATGGAATAGTAAGAATACAAGGAAACAAGGGTGCAAAAGCAATAAACTAAACAAGATCATAACCAAAACCCTACTAGCCATGATAGGCATTCCATAAAACATATCATCGACGTGTAATCTATAGGTGTAAATAACATAATTAAGTGTAGGGATATCATAATTATCTAAGAATCGCTAATGAACCATTGTTCCCTCGTGCCATTTGCTACATTATCCTCCATTAATTCATAGACACATTATCCATTCACATACAAGTAAAAACATGTTGAGAGCCATACATAGTTGTTATCATAAAATTTGCATATAACCAACATAATAGGAACATAAATACAATAAACATATAAACCATCAAATCCATAAATACATCAGTACCTTTACACATGAAAATCAAGGGAATGAGTTTCTCATTAATGAACTCATTAAACCAACCAGAGATGGAATTACCACATTCCACCCGACCGTATAATGGTTCATCCAAATCTCTCTTTAGCCATTCACCCCCAAGCCATATTCCAAGCATGAATGTGAGATCTCATAGAACACGTCAATCAAAACCTATCCAGGTCTTCCATAGGCCATCCACATCAACCCATCAAATAGTGATTCCACCTCATGGTATGACATCACCAAAAACCATCATCATATTGGTCTCCATCCAAGCCTTCTAGGGATTCAAGAGAGTTTGTCTGACCAAGGCTTCTATAACTAGTAACTCAACCCACAACTTATATAGGGCTTCCAGAGCATTTGTCCAAACTAGGCTTCCAGGACTAGTAACTCAACCCACCAAGAGCTTCCAGAGTGTTTGTCCAACCAGGTATTCCAAGACTAGTAACTCAACCCAAGCTGTTACAGGGCATCTAGAGTGTTTATTCAACCAGGGCTTCCAGGACTAATAACTCAACCCAAGCTAAGGAAACATGAGAACCAACCAAAATAGAACAATGAAAGTAAACCCACAATCACCATGGCTATCCAGAAAATGGAAAAGTTAGGCAATCCACTATCAATCCATGCAATCCTCCATGCTAATGATAGATCACAACCAAGAAGCCACCTGCATATACCATGCATACCCAAAATTAGTGAAGAAATCATTCATGCAACTGGGTACCTGCAAGAAAATCTAATGTAGTTGTTGATGTTGATGCCTTCTCGCGCTTTCCTACTCTTTCTTTTCCTTCTTTCTCCCAGAATCCAAGTATGCCACACCCACCAAGAGTGCTCCAAGAAAACTCTAAGTATCCAAGAGTATGAGAGAGAGAATAGAAGAGAGCTCCAAAATTGAACTGACCAAGTCTTCATTGACCAAGCTTGAGCCAAGGGCTACCCAACTGATCCTTAGAAGCATTTTTATTAATGAGGCCTCTATTTTCTTCATTTTTTATTATTTTCCTTCAATTTCCTCCTCACATGCAACATGTGACCTTTCACCTTCCTTTTCTCCTAATTTCCATTATTTTCATAAATAAAATGCCAATTAATACCTCATGCCTTTCCAAATCCTTATTCATTTCCTTTGCCAATTTCCCTATCCATAAACAACCAAATGAACACCCACTTGGATGTCTTTCCCAGCATTAAGCTTGGAATACATGTCCCATCATCCGTGGTATTCATATATTTTTACATGGAATTTTCACTAGGGTCATTACAACCAGTAATAATAGTAGAAATTGTACAGGAAATAACTTCTTGGCTTTTAAATTTTGGACTCTTCACTTTGATGGTTCTAAGATGCAAGACAGTTCCAGAGATGGTTGTGTCCTTACAGACCCGCATAACTAGAAACATGTACTTTCATGCCATCTAGAGTTTGAGTGCAATAATAACACTATAGAATACAAAGCACTCGTGCTTGGATTGAAGAAAGCTATATACATGAAGGTAGAGTTTTTGAAGGTAATTGGTGACTCATAGGTAGCCACTCATCAGGCACAAGATACTATACACTGTGTTTCACCTCATCTTAGAAAATACCAACAAGAGGTATAGAATTTGATAAATCATTTTAAAGCTTTCAATATTGTTTCTATTCCAAGAGTTAGAAATGCAATGACAGATACATTAGCAAATGATTATGCTAGGATGTCGCCATTGAAAAATATTATTTTTGTTGAACTTCTATACAAACCATATTTATCTGACAATGTCACTAACTTGTGAATTTTCAATGATGACCAACCGATACTACACATTATGGCGAATTTTGATGTATTTAAATATGCCACCATAGGGGAGGATGAGCACAAGTAGGCTCTACAAGAAGCATCTCAAGCACTGAAATGAAACACTATGACAAAATTTGTGGTGTCCCTAGAGAATTTATATGACTTTTAGAACTAGTTTAGGAGGACAACAAACACAAAGACTCAAAGTTCAAATCTCGCATTTGAACAAGTCAATTTGGGAATCCCACAAGATCCAAAGTATGTCAATCTCGGTACTTGTTGTTTCCAGCAAGAGTGACAAAAATTTATTCATCTATTCAAGTAGTATCAGGATGTGTTTGCTTGGACATACAATGATTTAAAGGATTATAATTCCCAAATCATCCAACATTGTATAGTTCCTATAAAAAAAGGGTTAAATTGTTTCAGTAGAAGCTATGAAAAGTTCATCCGACACTAGACCCCTTATTTAGAAGCAATTCAGAAAGTTGTTAGATGCTCGGATCATCTTTAGAGTTAGACATTCCATGTGGGTGCCCAACTTGGTCCCAGTAAGAAAGAAGTCTGGTGAAATACGCCTATGTGGTGATTTCTGAAATCTTAACCAAGCTTTTGATAAAGACAACTATCCAATGCCATCCATGGATCAGATACTCCATATAGTATTTGGGTATGAAATGTTTTTTCTACTAAATGAATTTTCATGCTATAATTAAGTGCTTGTATTGGAACTAAACAAGTTGAAGACTACATTTTGGACTAAATTGGGAATGTTAACGTTCAAAAGAATGATGTTTGGACTAATCAATGTTGGTGCAACTTTTCAAAGAGTGATGGAAATCACCTTTCGTGACCTTATAGGTCAGATAATTGTTATCTACTTAGATGATGTCACTCTATTTTCTAAGAAAAGGTCAAATCTTGTATGTCATCTAAAGCAGAGATTCGAGCATTTTCAGAAGTATAGAATTTCTATGAATCCCATGAAGAGCGTCTTTGGTGTGTCCAAAAGGATCCTGCTAGGGCACATCATTACAAAGAGTGGTATAAATATTGACTCCGAGAGGGTCAAGGCTATCACATAGATCATGTTCCCATTGAATAGGAAATCCATGTTGTCTTTCTTAGGGAAAATCAATTTCCTTAGAAAATTCATCTTTGATTACACACAAATAGTCAAACCCATATAGGAGATGGTTAAGAAATATGTAGTATATAAGTGGGATAAATGGGAGAAAGACACTTTTTCTCGGATTAATTAAGATATTGCCAATGTAACCACACTTTTCAGTCCATATTATGGTAAGTATTTCCTACTCTATACATTTGCTTCAGATTTATCAATTGCCACTATATTAACTCAGAAGGACAATGAAGGAAATGATCAGCCTATCTATTTTATGAGCATTAGTCTATAGGGACCAAAATTAAATTACCCTACCATTGATAAAAAAGTGTATGCACTATATAAGGCAGTGAAGTATTTCAGGATGCTTGATCCTTGTGACTCTTGGACTACCCTCGTGACTGTTCAACTTCCCATGACTTTTCAACTGACATGACTCTTTGACTTCTTGTGTGCATCCATTAGACTTCACTTTACATTACATTCAGTTACAACGGATATGGCCCATAATCGTGATGTGGCTGAGACAGCTCATGAAACAACTCGACATGACACTACTGACATGTACTGGCTGACTATGGTGTCCATGTCAAGTTGTTGCGTTGTTGAGTGATGGATGTAATCTTGGTGTGCTTTCTCTTCTCCTTTGCATGGCATAGTACGACGGGGTCTTCGATCATCTTGGTCTTGCTTGATGGTTCAATGCATGTGTTCCTTTCACTTATTTCTTGATATGCTTGGTACGTCCGTCCAGCTCCAAGCAATTCTTCTAGCATGTGTGCTCCTTCTTCATCATGCTAGTTATCTCGTCATGATCTACTAGTGTACCTATTCCTACAATTCACTCATGATAGGATGACATCAAATCCAAAACCTCCTAGTCTAGCATCATGCATTATTCTCGTGTTCTGGGTGACAAGGAGGGAGGACAAATCATTGAGATAGTGCAGAGTGTAGCTCAGGCTGGAATGAGGAATTTCGGGAGTATAACCTGCACTGTCAGGAAAAACTACATAGTGATCATTGGGAGACAAAATTGCATAGTGAAAGTCGTCAGTGTCAGCTGCAAGGTGGGACCCCGAGGGGGGACACCTCTGCACAATTTTCAAAGGTTGGACAGAGCGGGGCTGCAGAGAGATTTTTAGGTAGTTCTGCGCAGTTTTTAAAGGGAGGACATAACAGGGTTGCAGAGGGACCTGCTGAGTTTGATTGCACAATTTCCAGAGGGAAGACAGAGAAAGTATGTAGAGGGACCTGTTGTGAATGACTGCACAATTTCTGGGAACAATGCAGGACAAGCAGCATGGGAACTGCTAGACATGTCTGCGCAATTTCTGGAGGCAGTGTAGAGCAAGGCAGCAAGCCTGGTCAATTGGGTAGTTCTGTACAATTTTTTAGAACAATGTAGAGCAAGGCAGTAGAGGACTAGCTAGGCATGTTTGCACAGTTTTGGGAGCAGTGTAGACCCATGTCTTAGAGCAATGAAGGCTTCTGGTAGGCAAGAAGGAGGGTTAATGACTGTGCTTGAGAAATGTGCAGTTCAGTTGGACATGGAGGTAGTTTCTAAGCAATTATGGGAGGTAGATAGGCTGATCACCTGTAGAATTGAATAGTGCATATGACCTAGAGGACAACCTCAATCATTGCACAGTTTTGGGCAGCTGAGCAGGGTCACTGAGGACTGTGACTAGGCAGTGTAGCTCAGTCGGGGTCCGGTGGAAAAGGGTTGTTCAGTCGGATAGATTTTCAAGAAAATAGCTAAGTGTCGAAAGCAAGTGAACTTGTATAGACTTACATTGTGATCAAACGCTTAGCATACTTGACAATGAGACAACATAGACCACCAAGAAAACAAGACAAAACATGCCCTTAGCAAGATTTTCTTTGAGCTGAGAGCGACAAGCGCGACACTTGTGGTAGACCTTCAGACGACTATGACGACACTCGCATGACAGTGCTTACAACTTTGTGTGTGAGTACGACTGGTGTTCACATAACGAAGACAACCTAAACACACAAAGACAAACCTTAAAACTCACTAGAATAAGATCGCAAGAATGACAAAGCAATCAACATGATGAAAGACGATCGTTGATCGAACAAGCAAAAAGGTGAAAATACTTCACAAGAGCTCATGGGGTGAGCTCGAGTGTTTGTAACCATCAAAGGAAAAACCAAGGAAGGCTTCAAAATTTGGATCCAAGCCAAAATTTTGGAGGTTGTTGCTGCCACTACAACACTTGGCGACAAAATAGTTGAATGCCAACTTCTCTATTTTGGTTCATTTTCAGTACAAGGCCTTGGCCTTTCATGGAGTATTGATTCATTGTGTGAATCACTTCGAGTTCCCCACTTACCCCGTGGACAGACATGGTTCACCTTTTATTAGCTCAATTGAACACAACATAAAATTTAGCCAAATCACAGTGTTTCAAATCCAGAAGGGTAATTCGTCTCACAAGTTTAATATTTTCAGAGTATACTTTTTTCATCTCTAGTGTTTCTCTATTGCCAGTAGGCCTAGACACTACCCTAGCAGAGTCGCGTGGGAACATAAGCATTGCTCCACTGCGAACAAGCCTGGACAGTACCCTGATGGAGTTGCATGCTTCACCTCTCTGCACATGAAGCCTTTCTCTTCTTTTGCCTTTGTTATTTTTTGAAAGAGAACTGTGCATAGGCACTTTTTTATTTTTGGGGAGGAAGATGGATCCCAACTTATTGAGAGAATGAGAGGTTTTTCCTTCAAACAAGCATATAAAGACCTCTGATTCAGGTTTGCTTGTTTAGATTTTCCCCTTCTCCATTTCTACTAGTTGGATAAGCTTGAACACACCAAAGCAGAAAACTGAGTATAGGCATGGGGTTTCCCAAACTGGACACAAGTCCATGGTTAGACAAAAATTTTCCTTATAGACAAATCTTATTGTCCATCAATATTGCATTGGCCAAAAGTTATGACCAAGCACAAAGAATATGGACACAGAACTAGCCAAGCGCTGTGGTGTCACAAGACTCTTTGAACTTCAGCCACATACCCATTCAGAAACCATAACACAATGCAGACACAACACTCATTCACGTAGTGAAAACAAAAGACAAACTCAACACAAAAGGAAAAACAAGACGAGAGGAAAGGCATACACAACAAGGAAACAAAACTAGAAGACAAGCAAGAAAAATGACTAAAGTAACAAGATGTAAAATAAGAAAACCATGACAGACAACGAGTGTAAGATGAGTGCAAGGAAGGGAAATATGAGATGCAACTAATCCTACTTCTATCCTAAGAGCCAAATGGTTGGGATTATGTGAAATGAAATTTCTAGTGAAGCCACCATAGTCACTCCCAACCTACATCAATAAAGATACAAGTGATTAAAATAGATAAAAAGTAGTGTACAACAGAAAATACAAAAACTTGAACAAGCTACACACGGAAAGGAAGGTCTTGCCTGTGGGAAAAAATATGTGTCACAACTACCCAATACACATGCTTACATTTTTTATGGATACTCTTTCTAAACAAACCTCGAAAACTTCTTGTGGGTGCATCCTCATCCTCACCGAACTTCTCAGCAAGCGCAAGCAAGGATTGAAGCTTTTTTCTTGCAGCATGGCTTGCCAAGTAAGATTGTTCCAGTCATTCAGCAATTGGATCATAAAATTCACGATGGTTGTTTGGAAAGCATCGTGATCTTTGAAAAGATGAATTTCTAATTCAAGAGATGGGATCACGATGGGAATCTTGTAAGGAATAATAAATCTAATCATTCTCAACAGTCATGCCAAGACAATGAGGATCTTCCATAACCATCAGCGCAGGTTGAAGTGCCTCACCTGCTTGACATAAATCTGAGGAGAAAGGTGTTGAATAGTGAAGATCAAAGAGAACGAATTAATTGTCATTGGATGTGTTGTTGGGAAAATGATAAGTTGAATGACAATCGCCCAAGACAAAGGAATGTTCAGATGAGCTAGTTGAAACGTCAGGTTCCCAGTTTGAAATGAACAAAGAAAATCCCACTTGAACAATCTTGTGAATGCTCTAAATAATGGAACCAAGTTCATTGTGAGCTAGACATGATGGACCACCTTCCTGCAACTGGTGAAAAATTGTGCAGGCATCATGGTCATCACAGGAATTTAAATTAGATGCCAACATTGTGAATGCGTGAAACCATTTGGGGAGAGGAACTTGATTCATGTGATAGCTCATGTGTGCATCATCACAAAGGGGGATTACTGGTGTGATGATTGGGCAGATTCGTAGTACAGGATTCACAAGAATACTGAGGAGTTGATCATGAGAGGGAAAATTCGATAAGTATGATTGCGGGAAAAGATGGTCTTTGAGATGATCTACTTCATAATTCCATGATTTCATGAGAGATGAACATTCCCAACCCAAGTTTGATGTAAGAGATGTGCATGAAGATGAACACGTTGTAGCAGATTCGTGGATTTGGTCATAAGTAAAATTTTAAAAATTTGAAAGATCACGCCTGGAGTACCAAGCACTTTTTACACGAGGATCCAAACTAAATGAAACCATGCAGATAGATGGATTATGCATGAGAAAATAGATCTTATTTAGTTTGGGGGGCTCACCAGAGTCGCGAGGTCCCGACATAACCATCAACAGACATTGAAGTGCCTCGACTCCCCGGTATACCCCGAAACTTTCCAGAATTGCAGAATCATACTTTGAAGCACGAACCAAATCATGCATGAATTGAGGTTGGTTTTTGTTGATGATTTAAAAAATTCTCTTAGGATGGCAGCCATCTATCATAGGTTTCACCAAAATTTTCAACTTCAGCAAGCTAACTTGAAGATTTATCTTCATGCAAGAGAAGAGATGACAAGGAATGGGAAGTACGCTTTGTGATTAGGCTATTTTCAACTTCATCATGGATAGCCTCACTGCTTTGTGTCAATTGAGGAGATAAATCATCGGATCAATAAACAAGATAATGTGGAGTATCTCCAATGCATGTGGATGCGTTGCGAATGGTAGGACACATGGGCAAGTGAGGTGAAGAGGAAGTTTCAAAATGGATGTCTTATTTGACTGGAGCACATTCTAGATCTGAGTTAGAGTCTTCATGAGAAAACAAAATATCACATGATGTGCTTGGGCATTTTTCATGGCATATGGAAGCATGGGAGCGATGATTGCCAAATACTGGGGGTTGATCGAAAGAATTAATTGTACAGGATGTTCCACTGAGATTATCAGATTGATAATTGTTCAAGAGTGGAAGCTCATTTTTTTGGCACACACTATTTTGAATTAGAGAGGGAAGATTGATAGTGTCCTCACATTTTTTCTCCTCTATCTGTGTACTGTGACTTCCTTGCACCTGATCGCAATTTGAGCCAATAGCTTGAGAATAAGGAGAATGCGAACAGTTGGCTGGTGGAGTGGATTGATCAAGCAATTCATGTTACAAGGAGTCATGACTTGTAGATGATGGAGGGTAGCAGAGAGGCAGATAAGATTGGAGACTTGAGTTATGAATGGTGACATCCTCTTGTGGAATGGAGGAGTGAGTCTGCGTTATAGGCTTTCTGATCCATTCTAGAATTTCCTCCATTGAGGCGGGAGATGGCTGAGAAGATGGGTTGGGGACATGCTATGTAGATTTCTCAACTTTGAAATCACTGCAAGGGGGCACCCATGTCAAGACTAGAAAGGGAGGAGGAAAAGGAACAAACGGGGTGTTGGGCTTCTCCTCTGCAATCTAAGGTTCCTCAAGATCCGCAAGAGTTAGGGAGGAAGGGAAATCAGGAGGTTCACCATATTGATAACTATGAACCAAGCATTTAAACTCTTCTCTCAAGAAGTCAAAGTTCACAAGTTGTTCAAGAATTTTGTAACAAAGGTGAAGGAAGCAATCAACAAAGTCCTCAACTGATTCATCAGGCTCCGTACTTAAACAATGGATTTTTTCATGGAAATCCTAGTGGATATACTCATCGAACATTTTAATCATCATTTCGGCAAGCTCACCAAATGAATCGATAGAGGAAAAGGGTAATTTGTAACACTAGAGTTGAGCACGACCTTCGAACGTGAGGGTGAGTAATATGGTCCATACATCTTCATACTCTATCTTGTGGCGTAGGCAAAAGTTTATAACTTGGTGCACATGTGCATAAAAAGATGGTTCACCCTCACCACTAAACTTTAACTTGGACAAGTCATGGATAACTTCCGCGAGGATTGCACATTTGAACTTTGTAGAAAGACATCCCAGGATTATGATGTCAGGAAGATCCATTTTTAAATAAGAAATTCAAACCAAACTCTCTGGGCATAGCCTGTCGTTTGGCCCTCCTTCTAGCGCCATTTTGTTGATGGTGTTGGACCTGCCAATAGAGGGGATCTCCCCAGTGTGAAGTCCCAACTAGACCTCAAACCGTTTGGTGTAGGATTCCCATCCAATATGAAGCCCGGGTTTCCATATACTTATAGATCTACCTTGGCTCTAGTTGTCGGCACATGAGAGTGTTATGCTAGTATCTTCAAAAAGCAATGTACATGTGTCTGGTGAGTACATAATGTAACTATGTCTAGGTTATCTTATTACAAAGGGAGAGAGTAAAGTGAGCGTCTAAATGAGAGGTAGTAGTACCACCCAGGAAGAGACAGATGCGAACAAGAAAGGCATGTCCAACACCCAGCGTAATAGTCCTAGCGGATGTGGAAATCGTTAAAACCGAGGTGAATGGGACAACAAGTACACCACCTAGCTGATTAGTCCACATGGATGTGATGTTGTTATAACCAAAACAAATATGGTATGTCGAGTATCCCGCAGAGCAGTCCACAAGGATGTGACAACGGTGATAGCTAATACACAAAGGTGGTCTATCTAGTATCCCGCGGAGTAGTCCACAGGGATGAGATAGTGGTGATAAGCAATACAACACATCTCCAACCATGTAAGTACTAAAATAACCAAAGTAGTTCAACCATCCCAGTACAGGTTAAGAAAACATGCATTACAAATGTTTAAAGAGTAGTCTTACAAACATATACAAACATGCGAGAAAACGTGATGGCCTTAATAGGCTTCTAAATTAAGAAAAAGTCCCAAGACACATATGTACACCATACATCACTAGTCCCAGTAATGGGACATTGGAGCCACTCCTCGCTCCTCAAAGAATAGACTATAGACTCTTAAGGCTATGTGGAAGGAGCCAAGGTGAAAAGTCATTTTCTCATACAATGGGAGGGGTATATGTAGCCAAGGATGATGCTTGACCCCTATGACTCTTGGACTACCCTCGTGACTGTTCAACTTCCCTTGAATTTTCAAATGACATGAATCTTCGACTTCTGATGTGCGTCCATTGGACTTCACTTTACATTACATTCAGTTACAATGGATATGGATCATAATGGCGATGTGGCTGAGACAGCTCATGACACATCTCAACATGATACTGTTGACATGTACTGGTTGAATATGGTGTCCATGTCAAGTTGTTGCACTGCTAAGTGATGTATGTACTCCTGGTGTGCTTTGTATTCTCCTTCGCATGGCATAGTGTTCTAGGGTCTTCGATGGTCTTGGTCTTGCTTGATGGTTCAATGCATGTGTTCCTTTTGCTTGTTGCTTGATATGCTTGGTACGCCTGTCCAACTGCAAGCAAGTCTTCTAGTATGTGTGCTCCTTCTTCATCCTATTCGTCGTATCATCATGATCTACCAGTGTACCTGTTCATTCAATTCACTCATGACGGGATGAAATCAAATCCAAAACCTCCTAGTCTAGCATGATGCATTGTTCTCATGTTCCAAGTGACAGAGAGGGAGACAACTCACTGAGACAATGCAGAGCGCAACTCAGACTGGAATGAGGAATTCCAGGAGGACATCCTCCACTATTAGGAAAAATTGTGTAGTGATCAATGGGAGAAATAATTACGCAGTGAAAGTCACTAGTGTTAGCTGCAAGGAGGGATTGTGAGGGGGGACAACTATGCATAGTTTTCAGAGGGAGGACATATCGGGGTTGTAGAGGGACTGCTCAGCAGTTCTACGCATTTTTCAGAGGGAGGAAAGAGTAGGCTGCAGAGAGACCTTTTGAGCTTGACTGCGCAATTTCCAGAGGGATGACAGAGCACAGTTGTAGAGGGACTTGTGAGCATCACTATGAAATTTTTGGGAACAACAAAGGACATGAAACAAGGGAAATGCTAGACATGTCTACGCAATTTCTGGTTGCAGTGCAGAGCAAGGTAGCAAGGGTCAACTAGAAATTTTTGCGCAATTTCTGAGAACAGTATAGAGGAAGGCAACAAAGGACTAGATGGGCATGTCTGCGTAGTTTTGGGGAGCAGTGCAGACCTAGGTCTCGGAGCAATGAAGGCTTTTGACAAGCAAGAAGGAGGGTTGATTACTAAGCTTGAGATATGCGTAGTTCATTTGGACATGGAGGCAGATTCTGCACAATTCTGGGAAGCAGACAGGTTGCTCACCTATGGGATTGCACAGTGCAGCTAACTTGCAGGACAACCCCAAGCACTGCACAGTTTCAGGCAGTAGATCAAGGTCACTGAGGGCTGAGACCGGGCAGTGCAACTTAGTCGGGGTCCAGTGGAAGACGGTTGTTTGGTCGGACATATTTTTATGAAAATGGCTGTGTCGAAAGAAAGTGAACTTGTCCAGACTGACATTGTGATCATATACTTAGAATACTTGATGATGAGACAACATAGACCACCATGACAAATAGAAAAAACATGCCCTCAGTGAGACTAATCTTAGATCTGAGAGTGACAAGCGTGACACTTGTGATATACCTTCGGATGACTGTGACGACACTCGTGCGACAATGCTTACAAATTTGTGTGTGAGTACAACAGGTGTTCACATAGCGAAGAAAACCCAAACACACAAAGAAAAACCTTCTAACTCGCTAGAATAAGATTGCAAGCATGACAAAGAAATCAACATGCCAAAAGATGATTGTTGGTCGAACAAGAAAAAAATTGAAAATACTTCACAAGAGCTCATGGGGTGAGCTCGAGTGTTTGTAACCATCAAAGGAAAAGCCAAAGAAGGCTATGAAATTTGGATGCAAGCCAAAATTTTGGAGGGTGTTGTAGCCACTACAATAGAAGCATATATAAGAATTATCAAATCAAGGGGTGATCAAACCTATTGTGTCCCCTTGGGGATATCTTATTCTATTGGTGCCAAAGAATGATGGTAATTGGAGCATGTATATTGAATTTCACGAACTAAACAAGATATCAAGGAATAACCAAAAATTGTATGGCAAGGATTGATGACTTATTGGATCGACTAAAACCAACAAAGTACTATTTCTAGTATGTGTTTCATCGGGTGAGGATTAAAAAAGAGGGAACTTGGAAAACTACCTGAATTGTTGGTAATACCATTTACGCTTACTAATGCATTAGATATGTTCATGAGGCTAATTAATAGTCACTATTCATTGACTCTTTTATGTTCAATTACCTTGATAACATACTCATCCACATTTTAAGCAAGCACTAGAAGCTTTCAAAGAGAACAACCTGCAATTAAGCATGAAGAAGAGTGGATTTTGCAAACAAATGTTAATTTACTTGTGATCCGTGATTAATAGAGATAAAAAAGAAAGAGGCCCCAACCAAATTCCATATCATCAAGTCATGGACTAGACAAGTTAATCTCATTGAGGTAAGGAGTAATTTTAGAGCTTGTCAATGTCTTCAAAATTCCATCTCCCATTTCTTAGTTATTGTTTAACCTTTACATTCACTAATAAAAGATTGACATGAATTTATTTGGACCAAATTTAGGAGAACAACTTTAATGTTTTGAAGGAAAATATATGTGAAGCACATATGTTTAGGCTTCCAAATCTATGGAAGCCTATTGAGATTGAAGGTAATGTATCAAGGTATGACATGGGAGATGTCCTAATGCAAAAAAGGAATATCGAGTATGTGACATTCAAAAACCTTCAATAGAGTTTTCATTCAACCTACATTTCATAATAAGTTTTTGGATTTACACCAAGTAGTGAACAACAAAGGGCTTACAATTCTAAGAAAGGATATAGCCATCCACTCTAATTACAAAACACTCCCACATTTTTGGATTCAAACAAAGGTACTTATTAAAAAAAATCATGGAGTAAAATAAACAGGTTACCAATAATATTATTGATTTGTAGTGAACAACAAAGGGCTTACAATTCTAAGAAATGATATAGCCATCCACTCTAATTACAAAACACTCCCACATTTTTGGATTCAAACTAAGCTACTTACTAAAACAAAATCATGGAGTAAAATAAACGGGTTACCAATAATATTATTGATTTGTTATATAGACCACCCAAATCAATTATTATTATCATAACCATTATGTAATGGAAACCTACTTCTAGTGGAGTGTATTCATATCCAATATGAAGGGCACAAGTATTTTCACCCTATAGTGGTAGAATTGAGAGAGAGAGAGAGAGAGAGAGAGAGAGAGAGAGAGAGATTGGAATACCATTCACAAAGTGGAATATTGAAAAAACATGACAAACTATGTATCTTAAGTGGTGAGGGTAGAACCATAATGTTGAGAGAACCCCATACTGCGAGAGTCATTGGACACTTTGGTGTTGGGAAGATATTGAATTTATAAATGTGTTTGTTGGTGATGTATGTTAATTGATGTTGTTAGGTTCATTCGATGTGTATATTTTCTTAAGTTGCAGTCTAATTGTTCTACATTTTGGAGATTTTTTGGACATATTTTCCAATCAAAATTGCCCAAAATCCAATAAGAATATGTTGGAATCATGATTTGTGAACTCTACACAAACTAAGTGTCTCAGGGGTTTTGTTGAGAATTGAATTCATTTATGCATTCAAAAATATATTTTAAGCAACATAAAAGCATGATCTAACCAAAAATTGTTTCATTGGATTCTAGCCAAAAACTCCAAAACATAGGACAATTAGACAATGCCTTTTCTTACATGATAAAACCCTCCAACAAAATATTAGGTTTGTATAACACATTGTTTGGTTTGATTCAACCTTGGGAGAGCATCTACATGGACATCCTCATAAGATTTTGAAAGACTAGGCATAGACATGACTCATTATTGGTTTTAATTGGTAAATTCAAGAAGATGGAACAATCAATTCCTCGTAAAAATAATAGTATCTGCCAAGGCACTACCATACTATATTTCTAGCATATATATGTATATTCTGGACTCTTTGAATCCATCATGAAATATAGGAAAACAAAATCTAAGGGAGGCATTTTATTTATTTATTTATTTTTATTTTTTTTTTTATTTTTTTTTTTGTGAAATACATATCTCAATGAAACCCACTAGGGACTTCCCTTCATCCCAATTCCCAACGATGGTACCCATGGTAAATCAAATTTTATAGAAGCTCAATGATTTCTCAACATGGGGCTCAAGGTCGTTACAATAACATACTTATTAAGAGCTCACCATGTCACTTGTGGTAATTGAACCTAAGTGGGGAGAACAACAATCATTCCTCCCAACCACTTGAGTCAAATCTAATTAACTAACAAATTTCCAACCTATTTTTTGAAGCAATGTGGATTTCGATGGATACCGAGATGAAGAGAAGAAAAACATTTCACGCACAGACCAATGGATAACTAGAAGTGGTCAATAGAGACATGATTCATTAAGGTATTTTTAACAAGAATCATCCTAAAATTTGGGATGAGAATTTTCCCTACATTAAGCACTACTATAATCAAGGCATTCATGTCTCTAGTGGTAAATCCCTTTCTAAAAATGCTTGGTCTCTTTGCCTCTAACATGCTTTTAGATTTCATTTATTCAAGGTTGTTTAAGATAAGCATATGAACAATGGAAACAAAAAAGGACAAACTATTGGGTTCACAAAGAAGATTCAATGGAGTCACAATGGAGGTGGAAGAGAAATTGGAAAGAGAAAAACAAAGGTACAAGGAGAGGCATGATTAATAAAGAGTATCTTATCACTATGAAGTGAGAGATTCATTCTACCTACACCTTCGTAAGAATTTTCGAAATGCTCGTTAAAGAAGTTTAAGCATATTCAATTTGGTCAATTTAACATCCTATAAAAGGTAAGCAATAATGATTTCCAATTATATTTTCCTTCATATCTAGTCATATACTCTATTATCAATGTAAAGAATATGAAGATTATGTGGAAGCATCCTCAACAATTGGAATTGATCCAACAATGGATCCTCTAGCTATTGGCTTGAGGGGGTTTGGACCTAGGTTCAAAGTCAGTTGCCCTAACCAAAAAAATCCTACACTACTTGCCCTTTTGGCAATGACCTGCATAGTGCAGGCTGCAGTCTCAACTGAGGCAGTATTAGGGGATGCCAGAACCAATTTTCTGTATCCAAAGGACTATGTGATGTGTTTATTCTACTTCGAGGGATTTACTTCAACCTTCGTGAACCCTAGCTCTTAAAACGTGGAAATTACAATAACTTACAAATAATAGATTCTAACTCTGCGTCAATTGCTCTAAACATTCATAACATCAAGTAAACTAACAAATCTACCACTTTCACGCATCTATTAAGTATTTTTCAAGATAAAATCAGTAAACATAGTGAATACACAGTAAATACAAAAGTAAAGAGTAACACACAGATACGCAAGTGATGCTCCAAAATAGTGTTTATTATTCTCAGATATTATGTTACAGACTCTTTCTACCCTGCGCACACAGCTGCAGGGGCTCGCACACTCAACTACAGACTTACCAAGGTCTCCATGCACACAGCTGCAGGAGCCTTCCCCTTCGCCTAAGTACAGAAAATAGACTTCTTACTTAAATAAAAAACCCATACAATCTTAGATATCTTTCATGACTCTCTATGACTCCTTTTTATATCATCTTCTATTACAATACCATGGTCCGCGAACCACAGGTGGGTCACAAAACACTTAACTTCTAACAAACTAAGAGGCTTTGACCTTCCTAAAGACCCTTTGACGCCTAATGACCTTCGCGCCCCACTCCTCAAAATGCAGAGACTTTACAATAATAACAAGAAAATTTACAAAATTGACCCCAGGGGACCCTGTCCCAACAAGCCCCCAACACAAAGTCGTGACTCGTACTTGAGTCACTCTACTAGTGTCACCTCAATATTTGCTTACAGACCACTGAGTTCTTTCTTCAATAATTGAAGTTTTTTTTCCCCTGCACAATGGCCTAATGAACCTCCTCAACCAACTTTTCAGTAGTCGGATCTTCGACTGCAAGGCCCATGATTCTTTGTGTCCCTTGCATGGCCTTCAGCTTTCTCTTCACCGACTATGTCAAGTAACTTGCTTCATCCACTCCAGGTTGCATCCTTGAAGATATGATGGATTCCATCCAACCCAACACATCAATATCGCTCTGGATGAGCTTGCCCTCTTGTAATCTGGTGAAACTTTGCACTAGTGCTAAGGTCCACGTTGTAGATCGGATCTCACCGAACTACCTTTGTTTCTCTCGTATTTCTGATTCAAGTTTCTGCGAAGTTGGATCCTCCTGCAGTAAGGTCCACAGTTTCATGGCTTGTTCAAACAACTGGGTGTATCCCTTGACTACATCTTCTAATGTAGCCATCTCTTCTTTAATAGCAGCTTCGCGCTTCTCTCTGACTTCTACAGGAGTGGTTGGATGCATCTTAAGTTGAACCTCCGATATCTGTAGTTGTAGCTCAAAATGAACTTTGCCAATCTCCTCTTTTGATTCCTTTACTGCAGCAGCAAGCTTCTAAATATTTTTTGCGGAGGCCACTTCTACTAGAATTTGGAGCTCGGGAAGCTCACTAAAGGCCTATGCTATTACTTCTTCTAGCTGTTGACTACGCGCCATCACTTCTTCGCGTTCCTTAGGAGTCTATGCCTTTTCCTCAAACATCTACTCGTTGTTGGTCTTTACTTCATTGAGGACCCGCAATGCGTGTTGTTCCTGAAATATGAGCTCATCGGATACCCCTTGATGCAACTCATGCAGTGTCTGAATAGGGAGCGTTGTTAGGTTCATACTCAATTCCTTTAGGTGCAATAGGCACGCCCTGTCTTCTGATGTCTCAATGTGTAGTGACCCCTCTAGTAGTTGCATTGTGTGGAGGTCCATGGTAAGTTCTGCAGCTAAGGCAGACCCGTTCGCTTGTTTCAGGCTCACTTGCTTCAGGCTCACCTGTCCAACACGCGCTTGAATGATGCATGTCTGGACCTGCAATTCCCTCAGGCCCTGCTGCACCTTGTCCAGCGTCTGATGGTACTGGTCCTCGATGTGGCTCCAAATATTCTCCATTGCATCATGGACCACATCACTGATCTCGTTTAGGTCCCCCTCCATGGGGACCAAAGGCATCGTGCTTGCCGATTTGTTTGACTTCTGCTTATTACATGGCCTTGTAGAACTCTGCTTCTACCTCTTTTTTACAATGAAAGGGGACTCCAAGCCTGCGCCCCCTTCCTTTATGCCCTTTTTCTTGCCCTCAACATTGTTTCGTTCTATTTTTGACTCGCCGAGGTTAATAGTGGCCTACGATGTAGTGGTAGTTTTCTCCTTTAGCACGTTGATCTCTTTGGCAGAGATCTTCTCTTTTGTTTTTCTTTCTCCTTTGCAAAAGCCTCCTTCTACTGAGTGGCCTTTTCCTTTTCCGCAACATTTTCCTTTGCGAAAGCCTTCTGTTCTCACTTCATCTTCTCTTTGGTTGCTATGTAGTTTTCTCTGCTTCACCTTCAGCAGCCTTACTACCTCCTGCGCCCGCATCAGATGGGGTGAGCCAGTCGCTTGGCTATTTACTGACAACCCCCATAATGTCATCTTCGGAAACTAGGTATGGAAACTTGTTTCATCTGTGTATAGTATATTTCTTCGCGCGGATATGAAAATTATGAAAATATGCCTTGAATTCAGCAAGATTGGCATATTGCACGTGCAAACTAGGTGATGATTGTGGCCACTGGTTAATCACCATCCTCAACTCTGATTCAAACAAGATCCAAAATATCTTCATCTCCATAACACACTCAGGTTCCTTGGTCGCCCATAGCGAGGTGAACTTTGCGGCCTTGAGTCGATCTGTATCATGTTGCGGGAACTGACTTTCTTATGGCATCCTCTATGCCACTAACACGATCAACAAAAGAAGCCACACGTAATGGAACACCTTGCCATCATCCTGGGCCTTTCTGCAATCCTCCAAAAATTCATGACATAAGTATTGAGCCCAGTTGTATTGGACTCCTTTGGCACACTACGCAGCCAAAGATACTACTGGTGTTGACACTTCATCAGCGCGACACTTCCTTACAATTTTCTCGGCCAAAATTTGTGTAGCAAATTGCACTGCACCATCTGAGATGGAATGAATTGAATAACCGCACAACTTATTTATAAGGCCAAAATCTCTCTTCATTTGGTCTACCAACTTCTTCTCCTACGATTTTCCCACAAATGTACTCACAAGGTCCACTCCTTGGTAAGGCAGCAATGTGATTCTGTGGATCAACATGTCAGTAATCGGGATGGGTCCTCCCAACCATAGGCACCCATCATGCACCAACATCAATAATTGAAGAACACAAACTGTATTAATGGTATTGTGGCTAAAATGTGACACCCACAACATGTTTAATAGCCCTGCAAACCCAACTCCGGCCACCCATTTCATTGGTTCAAGCGCGTGACCTCTGATTCTTCATAATATACCTTCTTCAAGTATTTTCTCGGTTCCAGCCGCAGGAACTTTGCATGATCCCCCAAGTCCCAATCATCCATCTTCAAGTATGATATCTGCGCCAACAGATTTCCATCAAATGGCACATTCTCTGGCAGCAATGGTGTGGAGACCATGAACTTCGCTGAATCTAGGGCTTTAGGAACTTTAGTCATGGATTTCCTCGGTGGTATGTAAGGTGGTCACTGAGTTGTCGGCTTAGCTTCCTCTACATCAATCTCCTCAATCTCCACATTGAGCTCTTCTTCGTCTAAATCTAGGGGTTCTATTGACTACCTAGTTCTATCCATCTTTGCTTTTTGTTTGATCTACGTGGGATTTTTGCGCTACGAGTCCTATACCAGCACTTGTTGGGGCTTCTTCTACTTCTTCTCTTTGGTCATGGAAGTAGATAGTTTAGGTCTCAGCGACCTAGGCATTGTAGTAGGAAAACTAGTAGCCACAGGTTGGGTTGGCTTAGGCTCAATTCGTGTTGCAATCATTCTCTCAAGGAATCTTTCACACTGCCAATTAGTTAAGCTTGTGAATCCTAGTTGTAAAATCTTCTCCTTAAGTATTTCCCAATATTCTGAAAACATACAACACTTCTCTTGGCGCAATCTAGAGTGCAAAAGCTCAAGGAAAATTCTTAGGAAGAAAAGTGTTCGAATGTGGAGCGGGATGTTGTATTTATATCCAAATTTGAATTCAAATCCATCTGTTTCCTCCACATCTCAGTCAATAATGCACATTTGGTGGAAAATTTCCAAAGATATGTGTTTTAAATGCTCCCCCCCCCACTCCTTTTAATGGAAAAATCACCATCCAATCAGCTACAGTGCTTCCAACAGTCACATTTTGGCAAGGTTGCGCAGGACCCATCATTCTAGCATAGATCCTTCATCGCAACTCTCCTCTGCACCTTCCCTCAGTTCGTAGCACATCCCATTCACTTCGCCTACCTGTCCTGCTAGAAGTGTAGTTTATAATCCCACACTCCCTTGCAACTTCCTGGAGTACTAAGACTATCCTACATCCACATAGTCATTGCACAAGGGAGGGATCATGCATGTACAACTTTAAATGACTTCCACTGTCCTTTTCGGAAACAACTCTTCATTCAGCTTTGCAAGATGCACTACACTGCCATTCGTAATCTCCTTGAAAATATAAGGCCCTAGACAATGCATTTGGAATTTTCCTGGAAACTTTGTGAACTTACTATCATATAGCAATACCAGGTCTCCACTTTTAAAAGTGTGATGCTTAATATGGTGATCATGCCATGCCTTTTCGCGATCCTTCTGCACCTACTGATGAAAACTGGCCAAGAAGTGATCTTCCTCCAACTAAACGAGTTGCGCGAGGCATTCTTCCATGGTATCTCGATCGCCCATGTTTGTAACTGCAACAATCCACAAACTTGGCACGATGTACTCCATCGGCATCACAACTTCTTGTCCATAAACCAGTCTAAACGACATTTGTCCAGTCAACCTTTTACAGGTAGTTCTATACTCCCATAGCACAACTAGTATGTGCACATCCCAATCCTTTTGTTTTTCATTGCAAATATTTATTCTCCCAGATTTTCTTAAAGGCTTCCACTATTTCATTTGCTTGAGGGTGATACAGCGTACTCTTCTGGTGATACATTTGGAACTCTTCAATCAAGGCAGAAATCGTTTCGTTCAAGAAGTGTGAACCCCTATCACTCATCAAAATTTTAGGGCAGCCAAACTGAGACAGAATGTATTCAAAAATGAACTTTGCAATTGTAGCCACACTACAATCCTTCACGGGTTGTGCCTCACCCATCTAGTCAAGTATTCAGTCACTATAAAAATGTATCTTGCTCTAGTCTTCTGTCCTAGTGGTTAAATTTGTCCCACAAAGTCTATTGCCCATTTCTCAAATTCTTGTAACGATACCTGTAGGTTTAGATGAAATTCATCTCTTCACGATAACCTCCCCGTTCTCTGACAGAAATCACATGCCCTTCAATAATCCTTTGAATCCTTATGCACAATTGTCCGCCATAGTCCTGCTCGTAGGATCTTCTATGCAGTTTCTCTTCCTGCATAATGTCCTCCCGTAACTCCTCCATGCGCTTTAGAAAGGATACTTTGGCGTTCATACTCTAGGACATATAACAATATTTCATCGGATCCCATTTTATATAAGTGTCCAACAATTAAAGAGAAATTTGAAACCCTGACCACCAATTCTTTATTTTGTTGTGTTGTATACCCTTGAGGAGTTGTACTTGTAGACAAGAATTGGATTATGTCTGTGTTGACGGTGTTGGACCCGCCAACATTCATGGGATCACCCTGGTATGAAGTCCCAACTATAACTCACATGTTTTGTTGTGAGAGTCCCATCTGGTATGATGTCCCAGTTGCCATTGTCTTAAGGATTTGCCTCAACTCTTGCTTGTCAGCATAGGAGAGTGGTTTGCTTTGTCTTTGAGAAGTGAGGTTCGCATGCTTGGTGAGTGTAAGTGTACTTGTGTAAGTGGTTCTTTCACTATGAGGGGAAGAAGTTGAAGGTGAGTTCCATGTTGAAAGGGATCAATCCTAGTTCGGCTAGGAACGCACAACACAAAAGGACATACACAGCTTTCGGCAGAGGAGTCCACTCGGATGCGGCAGTCACAACATACAAGGTAAGATAACACATACAACCCTCATGGAACAGTTCGAATGAGTGAAACAGTTGTTACAACAAGGTTCGGGTGAAAGGTTTGTCTGATGTCCTACAGAGCAGTCGACACAGATGGGACAACATTAACAACATATACAACACATTTCCATTAATAGATTATGCATTACAACAAATGAAACAGTCCAAATGTAGAACACAGGTTAAAATACCATGCATTACAAGTGTTAAAGATCAGTCTTACAACAGATACAATGCAAGTGTGAAAATGTGATGGCCTGTTAACAGGCTTCTAAATTAAGAGAAAGTTCCAAGACACATCATTACACCATACATCACTAACCTCGTCAGCGTGGTGTTGGAGCCACTACTTACTCCTCAAAGAAAATATTACAGACTCTCTTGGCTATGTGGGAGGACCTAAGGTGAAAAGTCGTTTGCATGTACAAATGAGGGGGTTTTTATAGCCAAGGGTGAAACTGACCCTTGTGGTTGTTCGACTACCCTCATGATTGTTTGACTTCCATGACTCTTCAACTTACATGAATCTTTGTTCAACAAGTGGGTCTCTTGGACTTCCATGTTACATCACATTGACTAACACCAAGCCCATAGTGAGGATGTGGGCAACATGACTCATGACGTGACTCGACATAACTTGACATGACAATGCTGGTACATTCGTGTTGCTACTAGAGTGCATGTCGAGCTATATTGATGCTGGATGATGGATGTCTTCATGGTGTATCATAGCTTCACCTCTGCATCGCGAAGTGCGCAGAGTCTTCGATGGTCCTTTGTTCACTTGATGAAGCTTTAGCATGTTGTTCCTTGCTTGCATGTTGGAAGGCTTGACAGGCTCATCTGTTTGTGAAGGTGCTTGTTCGTCGTGTTCGTCCGCTTTGCATGCTTCGTTCATTCGTCCCTTGGTGAACCTGTCATTCTGCATGTGCTCCCTTTGTTCATCCCATTCGTCGTCTTGCCATGTTTGTTGGTGTACCTGTACTTGCAATCACTCATGACGATATGACAACAAATCTAAAACCTCCTAGTCTACGATGACACATGGTCATTCGGATGCAGGTGGCTGGGAGAGGCAGCAAGGTTGTGATGTGAGATGATGGCTCCAGGCAACTACTGATGAAAACTGCGCAAGAGTCACTGAGAGGTGGAGATAGGAAATCTGAGTCGACAGTGACTGTCTGTAATGTTTAGCTCGACTGGGAGGTAAAATTGCGCAAATTTTGGGAGGAACAATCTGGGCTGCTGGAAGGAAAGGAAGGCATGCTCTGCTCATTTTTCGGAATGAACTGGCAGCGAGGCTGGATAGCCAAATTTGTGCAATTTTCCAGAGGAATGGGCCGGGCTACATGAAGCGTCAACAGGCAGGGATTGTGCAGGTTTTCTGGGGAACTGCCTGGGAGACTGGCAGCCAAAAATACACAATTCCCAGATGGAACTACCAGTTGGATACTGGGGTCACTCGCAACCAAAACTGCGCAATTCTCAGAGGGAACTGCTAGTTGGCGGCCTGGGAGACTAGCAGTAGAAACTACGCAATTCCCAGAGGGAACTGGCAGACTGTTGTTGGGGGTTGCTAGCAAGGAAAACTACACTGAAGTCGGGAGGTTGGCCTACTGATCATCTTTGCGCAATTTCTGAGCTAAGCTGACTGATGGGCAGTGGAAGGCCTACTCATGAACATTGTGCAATTTCTGAGATGAACAGTTAGTCGACTGTCGGGATGACTGATTAGGAAAACTACGCAATTTTCTGAGGGAAACAGGAAAAAGCACTTGGTGGTTGTTCGGCCTATTTGCACAATTTCCTTAGTTAGTTGAGTAGGTGAAGTCAGTGGCCTCTGTACAATTTTTTAGGGGAGTCAGTCCCAGGGTGAGTGTCGCGTCCGACTGTCTGGGTGACTAACATGAGAGTCGATTGAATTGCTTGCGGGCAGCCGAGCTTGAAAAGACTAGGTTGGTGCTTCTGTGTTGTTCTGGTTGGCAGTCAATCGATTCGATGGTAGGGTGATGTTCCGGCTATCAGAAGGGAGTTAGGTCGTCAGATCCTTCAGCAAAAATGGTTGTGTGTGTGAACAATCAAAGGATGCATAGGTGATCATACGAACACACACTCGCATGACTAGATGTCAAAATGACTGAACCATCCAGACACACATGTTCAATAAGACTGATGACGATGCATGTGACAAGCGCGACATTCATGATTGATCATTCATTGGTTGAGATGATGCTTGCGCGACAGTGAATGTGACTCTGTGTGTGAGTGCGACAGATGCTTTCAATGCGAACACAACAAGCACATACGAAGCGAAGACTTTGAGCATAACCAAAACATGGTCGCAAGAATGACTTAGACATCAACATGCAGAGACTTGAATGCAATGAACAAGCAAGGCGGATGTAAAGACTCACACAAGCTCACAGAGTGAACCCAAGTGTGTGTAGTCATCAAGTGAAACTCTTCAAGGGAGGCTCCGAAATTGGTGCAGGCCCAAAATTTGGAGCGTGGTTGTAGCCACTACAATAGTCTGCAAAATGTTCGTCCATGCCACGTACAACAAAGAGTTGCGCATCAAGCAATCCTTCCTCCAGATTTTTTGGTTTGTCACCATTATCAATCCACGAGAGGTGATTTGGTCTAGTATTTAGCCACCCTAGCTTCAAAATTACTTCAAAGTTGTATTCTTGAAAGAGCAGCAACCATCTACAAATTCCCCCCCCCCCCCCAACACAGGCTTGTTGACCAGGTACTTCAAAGAAGAATGGTCTGTGTACATTTTGAAGTGCGCACCCAACAAATAGTGCATGAACTTTTGGAGTGCATACACCATTGATAATCCTTCGCGCTCTGTGGTTGAATAATTTTTTTCTTCTTTTGATAACTTCCTACTCACAAATGCTATCAGAGGTCGATATCACTTGCGCCTGGTTGGGTTAGCACAACTGCTAATTCTATGCAGGATGCATCTACATGTATGTGGAATTCCTTCTTCCAGTCAAGGAACACTAGAATAGGCATTCTGACCATTTTTTCCTTCAATACATCCAAATTCTTCTAGCAATCATTGTCCCAGCAAAACGTCGCATCCTTCTTCAATAATCTCTCCATGGGAACGGGAATCTGCACATATGCTTTGATGAAATTCCTATAATATCACGTATAGCCCAACGTCGCATGCAGTTTTCTGACATTCTTTGTAGCCTCCAAATTAATAATTACTGCAATTTTGGCAGGGTCTACCATCAACCCCTGCTTACAGACATCATGGCCCAAAAGTATCCCTTATGGTACACACAACATGCACTTTTTCAGATTAAGGGATATCTGATACTTTCGACAAGTATCCAACATGAGGTGAAGCCTATAAACATGTCTCTTTACTAATCCAAACACTATCCAATCATCAAAGTAAACCTCCAAAAAAGTATGAACAAATTCTTTGAAAGTTGTGACTACCACCCTAGAGAAGATTGCAAGGGCATTCTTAACTCCAAATGGCATAACTGTATACTGAAAACAACCCCATATTGTAGCGAAGGTTATCTTACTCTGATCCTCCGACGCAATCTTGATCCGATGGTACCCTGAGAACCCATCGGTAAACGAATAGGCTTCTTGACCTCCAACATTCTCCAATACTTCATCTATGAATAGCGTAGGGAATGGATCATGGACACATACATCATTCAACTCTCTTAAATCTTCACAGATCTGAATTTTTCCCTTCATCTTCTTTTCCTGAACCACCATAGGACTAACCTAGTTTGATTCCTCAATAGGCTCAATAATCTCGGCTGCAAGCATCTTATCCAATTCCTCGCGCACTTTTTCCATGTACTTAGGATTCAACCGATATGGGCGTTGCTTTACTGGCTTCGTATTTGGCTTCAGAGTGATCTTCATGACACCCAAATCACCTACTATCCTCTTTAGATCAGATACTCCCGTAATAACTCTGTGACTTTATCCATTGTGTCTTTGTCCCAATAGTCACCTATGTTTGCGAACTTCAGTTGCGCTTCCGACCCAATATTCACCTGCTTGGTCTTCAAGGGATTTGAGCTATCAGGTACTTCCGCCTTAGGCCCCACTACTTTGCATTGTCCTTCTAACTCGGGAATATTGATATTCCAATGATCTTCCTCACCTTCCTTGGTGGTCACATTGTAGCATTTGAGTGCATGGCATAACTGTGTACTCCAATCTGGTTGTACCCACGTGACAGGATCTTCTGACATTTTGAATATTGCATCTTTGATCTCTTATAATGCTTCATTAGTACATTCAAATCCATCCTCAAAATTGGAAGTTAACAAAAAACTTTCCTTCAGGACATCTCATTCTATGGTTCCTTGTCCCAGCTCTGTTTCTAGAGACCACTTCATCGGAATAGTATCCAAAGTGTGGCAGAATATGTGAACCCATTATGGATGCGGTTCTTCTCCCCATGCTTTCTTTCATCGACCTAGATGCTCGCGCAGATCATCCTTTCCTGTATATTTCTCTGTAATTTGGGTATTGGCATTCCCAAACCGGAGATTCATCATTCATCGATATTCTTTCCAATCTGCAACATTTTTCTTATGCGTACCCCACCATCTGGCAGGTGTAGCTCTCAGCTTGATGTCTAATGCCTAGAACTGATGTTCCTTGGGTACATCCCTTTCAAATTTAACCAAAAATAAATTAACGTTTTCTAAACCATCATAATACAGTAAGTTGCGTACCTCATTGGATATACATCGGAATGACTTAGTAAGCCTATTGCATCACAACAACGATACTTAATGCAATATGTTCTTTTAGTGCTCAAGGTCCTCATCTGAATCTGAATTGTAGGAGTTGTCCTTCTCCCAAGTAATTTTCCCATCCATCGTAGCATTGATCCAATCCTCATCTCATGCAATAAGCTTATAGATTTTCTCAATATTGTCCTCCTCATAATAATCTTGGACTGGTTCAGTAAACCATTCACCCTCGACCTGATCCAATGGAATAATTACCCTTAGTTCCTTATTTTCGAATGCCATGTTGCATTTCTTGAGGTTGATTACTGCATTTATATCAAATGCCCAATCAATGCCAAGCAGCACTGGGTATGGAATATTATCGTCCACTATTTCAATCACTTCAAAATCGGCTATGGCACATGCCCCTTCAATATCCACAGTTACTCCATGTAGGCGCCCCATAGGAATAATATTTTGTTGATTCTCCATTCTCAGCTAGATCAAGGACCACTATAGTGTTGGCCTTCCCATTCTTTCCCATGTTTGATTAAGCAAAACATTTGCATCAAACCCCAAATAAAGGATTACTTAGTCAGTGCATTTTTGTGTATGTGCCATAAAGAGACATGTTGGATATGAAAGTAATATAAACACATTCACTCCAATTTATCATTTTTCCCCATTATCATATTTTTTCTTTTACATCTTGCAGGTTTAAAACAAGCAAGGTGAAATAAGTATTACTAAATCTATTTTTTCCTTTCGCATTCATTCAATCAGTGCATTTTTGTGTATGTGCCATAAAGAGACATGTTGGATATGAAAGTAGTATAAACACATTTTGAAATAGCCATACAAAGCCTCTTGTTACCTTTTGTGCAGATACTCAAATATGAAATTTTCAGTGAATTTAAATTTTTGCTCTAGAATGACCACACTTGCGTGGATAACACTTAATAATAAATAATATGTTTTTCTCCGCTAAAAATTATGAAAAATAAGAGAACGAGAATATAAAGAAAGGTCTCCTTTCAATTTGAGTTTTCTCAAGACAATGTTTCCATAGAAAACATAACAAATTTCAGAAACTGGCTTCATTCAATAAGGTATATAATCGTGTGAGATGAATACAATTTGCATTTAAAATCTTCTTTTAATGTTTTGAAGTTATACCATCTAAACTTTAATGATTTACACCTTTATAGAAAAGGAAGAACTTTGAATACTATACTTTATGCAGTTTAAATATATTATTTTTAACGCACTTTCTCAAAATTTGCATAAGCATATTAGTTTCGTATTTATTGCTTCAATCCAGAGTATTCCATTGGCCTTTATCTTGGCTTTGATTAGTTTGAACTAGCACATTCCATTGCAACCAGCATCTGTTAAATCAAAAATATCATTAGAGTTCCCTCCTTGCTATCTAATCAAGATATTTGAATGCAGATAAATTCTCTCTCAACTAAAGGGATTTGGTGTTTGTATTAATCAGTCAAATCGTAAAATGATTAGATAAAAATACTCGTTTTGGCGCCCCCGCCCTCTCCCCCCCTGGCCCCCCAAATCAATTACTAAATACTAGCTAGTTTCTCTTAACAAGACATCAATTGGTAGCATCAACTAGTAATGTTGTTATTGCTCAATAATTGTTACACAACAGTTGTTCTAGAATTTTATAGTGCAATATTTGGTTGGTCATTTAGATAATATAAGTGATCATAAAGGATTGCCTTTGAGTAAATAGTACATTGACCAGGGACTATGCTTGCATGAGTACTAAGTGTGTTAGCCTCTTAAAAACTATGCTTAGGTATATATAAAGTTCCACGATATGTTGATTTACTACAATTCTTAGAGTCAAAAACCCATTCCAACCGGCCTAAAATATAATGAAATAATAGCATTGACTAGAATTGCTCTAGATAATACACTTACCCATACTTTATCTTTATATATATATATATATATATATATATATATATATATATAACAATGTTTTCATGAGCTACTTTAAACTTTTTGATAGATCAAAAAAATTAAGAACTAGTTGATTTAGAATTTGAAATTATGATTTCATTCTATAAGTTCAAAGGTAATATATTTATAAGCAACTCAAGATTTTATGTTAAGGATTACTTCTTTACTTTCAGTTGGTGAGGTCTAGTATTCAAGAACAACTCCATGATTATGTATATATTCATTTTTGTTGACTCAGAAAAATGCATCAGGTTGCATAAAAAAAATTGATCATGATAATATAACAGTTTACGTACCTGCTCATAGAAGTCTTAATGACCAAGATAATTCCAAATCTCTTATCACAAGTATCCAACAAAGTTGTTTATCAAAAAAAGGTGAACAATGAAAGTTCATTAGTCCACCTTAGTAGGTTTTAAACAAAAAGTTGGTCCAACCCTCAGTAGTTGTTTCTAGAATTTTATAGCGTAGTATTTGGTTGGCCATTTAGATAATAAAAGGGATCATAAAGGATCGCCTTTGAGTAACGTAAGACAACACAACTGGAAACCAACTCAAACGTATATTAATTATTGATCTCAAAGAATCATTTACACAATGTACATATAAATACATAAAGAAATTTTTGATTCAGTTTCTGGATCTTCTTAAACTCTAATCACCACTCACCATAACACAAATTAACCCAACCTTAATCCTGAGGATTTGTTGCCTAACATTCCCTCCTTAATCCTAAGGGATGTATCACAATGCAAGAATGAGAACTCAAAATGCAAAAAAGCATCTCAACCAAGCGTTGAATGTCTCTCAGAAATGGGTTTTAAAGATGACCACAAACCAAGGATGGTGGTTTTTAAGAGAAAACCACAAACGATACTCACATTTGGAACCTTCATAGAAGTTCTCAAAACAACCAAAAATGTGGTTTTAAGGTGACCACTAACTCTGGAACTATCAATGTAGTTCCACGAACAATTTCAAATCTGGAAGTACTCATTCACAAACAACTCATTCAACAAAAATTGAAGTCTCTCTGACTACAACTTTGGCTCTAACTGGTACAAGTTGTGGCTCAGGCTCACTTGTGGATCTTTGACTCAAGCTCACTTAACAAATCTTTGAACTTGTAGCAGACCATCAACAATTTCCCCCTTGTCTGATATAGGGTGAGAAGATGAAGTACTCTTCATCGCAAGACTCATCAACACTCTCGAACATATCTTGCGGTATGACTTGAAAATATTCTTGGTTGTTTTCAATTAATCCCAAGAAGCAATCCATCCAAAATTTAGTGTCTCTCTTGCAGTAGTCTTCTTTCTGGAACATTTGTTTGAATGATGATTGTTCTTTGCACAATGCTCACATAGGTGAAGATCAAAACACCGATCTTTCACATGTCCAATTCTATTACACTGTTGACATCGATCAATTTGTTCTAGAACAACACCATCCAAAACTCCAACACTACAAAATTGTATAGGTTTAGAAAAATCAGGAAAATGAAAAAATACATCCAAGACATCTTTGTTATATCCCAAACCAGTTATGTGTTTGTTATGCGAAATCTCTTCCCACGGTCTTATAAAAGTTTTGGAAACGACGGGCTTCTCATTAGGACTTGCCGCTGCATCCAAATTTTCTCTTGAAATAGTATGATCCATCCTTGACTATAGATTAGAATTAGGTTGCAATGATGAAGAATATTTCATCTTCTCACCCTATATATTAGACAATGGGGGAATTGTTGATGGTCTGCTACAAGTTCAAATATTTGTCAAGCAAGCTTGAGTCAGAGATCCACAAGTGAGCCTGAGCCACAACCTGTACCAGTTAGAACCTGAGTTGTAGCTCCTCGAGTCACTAGCTTCCGCTCACTCTGATTGTCCAAAAAACTCAACAAGTGGAACCAATTCTTGTAATGGAAAAAATTTCTCCAAAATGATTTTGAGGTGCAGCAGCACACTCTCTGCATCACAAATAATAGTCATTGCAATGAGCACCTTTAATAGTTATGCAACACCAAAACCTAAAAATCAAAAGAGAAGACCAGAAATACATTCAAGAGGCACTCCAACCCTCAATAATATCAGTTCAACAACATTATAAGAAATAATTCACTATCAAAATAGCCAAAACAACCAAATAACTACTCGTTGGTAAAACAATGAAGAAGACAACTCTTCGCAGGTTGTTAAGGCACGAATAGTTGGGCCAAAACGACCCCACTTCATTCATATTTGGTAGAGAGTTGAATGTGGTTTCACTGGAGGTAGCGCTGGACTAATACGCCATCATACAGTGAGCAGTTTCCAATCGAACTACGGTAGAGGTCTTTCAAATTTTCACTTCAGAGACACTATATTAAAAACCAACTCACCTTCCAATTTATCTCAATTTTCTATGGTTAAAATGCTCTCTGTATAGTCGTTCATTTTCTTTTCCTTTTTGTTTTTTAAAATTAATTTTTATTTTAGATACTTAAGAACATTAAACACTTCTAAAAATCTTAATATATTATGCCTCTTCCTTAAAGAATGTGACTTCACTCAAACTTTCCTCTTAAGATATCATGACTCCACATTGTGCTTTCATTTAATGAGAACTTCATAAAATGGACCTTGTCTTTTATATTAAATAGACTGCAGTCGAGACCTTGGGTAATAATTTTGCCAAACCGTTATCCTTTAGTATGAACTTTCATTTTGTCAGTTTTCATCTTCATAATTAACATTGGGATGGCTAGACTAGCAGCAGTCATGGCAGCGTAGGTGTTATTCAATTTTACGTTCTCAAATCCATCTCAGCGTCTGCGCACGTGTGGGGAGATCAACAATAAACAGTGTGCCTTTGATGTGGAATGTTTCCTTCAAAACCACTTCTTTTTGTCCTTGTCTTTCCTTCTTCCACAATCTGCCCTTGTCTCACTGCTTTTCATGTTCCACACTGCTAGTTCCTCTTAATGCCTCTTTCACACATCATCAGTACTCATGAAAGCCATAAATCAAGCGGCTCATGTATTCAACAGAGCAAATAACTCACATATTCAACAGAGCAGATAAACTGTGCTCTGATACTCCTCAAACCAACGCTCTGATACCAATGTAAAACAACACAATTGGAAACCAACTCAAACATATATTAATTATTGATCTCAAAGAATGATGTACACAATGTACATATAAATACATAAAAAACCGTTGATTCAGTTTTTGGGTCTTCTTGAACTCTACTAACCACTTACCATAACACAAACTAACCCAACCTTAATCCCGAGAATTAGTTGTCTAACAAAGTAAATGGTACATTGACCGAGGACTATGCTTGCATGAGTACTATGCCTTGTAATCCTAGTCTATTTCCTAAAATAAAATAATTCTGTAAAAATATCCCAAATCATAGTCACTTATTCCACTTATTCTTACATTATGATCAAGAACCCATGGAACTTTATAATATGGCTACAGAGGTTATATGTACCCTATGCCTCTCACATATTATAACTAATTTTCTTTTCATGGTTAATAAAATTGTCCAAATACACTCGAGGAGCAGATTCTATTAATCTTCCATCTGCACAATCGTATATGATTCTTTGGCATTCTTATCTCTAAGAACTTGTTAAGAGTATTATCCTACATATCAAGACTTACAAGTGCAATTCATCATACTTACAAGTACAATTCATCATCGGCATAATTGATGCTTATTGTGCTATTTTGGGTATCTTGGTACATATCAGTATTAGGGACTCAAGTTCTTAACAAACGAAGAAATATTCCCGTTTTAACCATCTTATATTTTTACATGTTAGAGCATCTTTGACCACATACAAATTAGTAGATTAAATATGGATATATCGATCTAAGAGGCCTGCACAATTGTCTCTCATGCACAATTGTCTCTCATGCATGCCAATTATATTTGACCACATATGCAAACTGCTAGATTTAAAAATGGATATATCGATCTAAGAGACCTGCACGATCACATCTCACCTCTCAGCCATGCCAATTATAAATACAGAGAGTAAACTCTAAATGTTTTGATCAGTGCTACTGTCATGAGAAACATTTCAACATTTTCCTCTGGAAATATAATGTACATATATGCTACCGAGAGCAGGTCTCCTAGGACTCTTCATAGAAAAGATAGGCTTTCCCGATGTCTCTCCCCATGAAAAACTGTAATTTATAGAGGAAAAGCTTGTTCATTTCACAGCGTCACGAGTGTGACAAAAATGATAAATAAAATACATTAATGAGGAAATATCATATATGACATCTCAAATTTTAAGTTTCGATGTCCTTCCCTTTGCCGCTACTTTATAAATTAAATAAACAAGTGGCACAACTGTGATAAATGCCAAAAAACCACTGACTGATAGGAACCTTGATGCCCTGTTGTAAAAAGTATCCTCCATTACCTGTAAATACACATGAAGGTGAAAAACAAGAAACCCTGGATAACGAGAATTTAGGAGAGAAAAAACAACAAAAAAAACATTCAACAAGCAGAAGAGAAGCTCGGCAAATAATGTCGAAAAATGTGATATTTTCAGTGAAAATATAGCTTTTACGGATGATAGTTTATGGAAAGAGAATTATAGGCAAAATTTTCTGGAAAAGAGAGCTTTCTGGAAAAATCCAGACATGTACAGGGCTTCGAGTTACATACTTGAAAACAATAAAAGAAAAATTATTTTGGATCGAAAGCCAAGTACATCGATAAGCAAACAATGCAAATACAACTAATTGAAAATTTCACATCGTTTTATAATGGTCTGTATATATATCTCTATTGGGTGACTTGTGAAACTCGACGAACTTCCAATCGAAGAGATCAATGCCAGTATGCAGCGTTGCAGACCCGTATTTATCTAAAACTATCATTTGAGTTGCCACGTTTATCTACCTGTAAACTGGATTCCCGTGGAATAGAAGTCTGCTGTTGAAGCCAAGCTGTCCGTTGTTTAGAGTATATTTTAAGGGCATGTTCATATAGCTTGACATCGAGACTATTCAATTTTTCTATTTCCTTTATGACAGCCTCTGGTACACGAGACCGTTCCTACAGAACAAAACAAAGAAAAACATTAAAATAAAAGAGAATTGCTAAACGGACTGGATTTTAACTCAAAACATATACTTGCAGTTTCAATAAAGTTTGAATGCCCTTCATGTGCTAATAAAGACATATACTTGCAGTTTCAATCAAGTTTGAATACCCTTCATTTGCTAATAAAGATTTGACAATCCATATAAGTTTATTGTGCACAGAAAAATCAAAATGTGGTCAATAGGTTACACAAATAATATTTTCTCCATTTGTAGAGATTTGTGCTGAAATTGGGGTGAAAAAAAGTCTTATCTAAGTCACACTGTTCTGCTATATATTTTCATATATATATAAGAATTAAGAAATCAATACTAATGATTAATAAATATAAAACATATATGAATAGCTTAATCATGATAAAATCAGAGGCAGAACATATTCTTTAGCTTCAAAATTTAAAAGAGTCTATATGTCCATAATGTCAAATAAGTATAATCCCTAAATTAAGTTCACCAAAGTTAAAACATAATCAAACTTCAAACATATAGTACAAAGTTAATATCTTTACACCTACAAGAATATACACCTTTACCAGTTTTCATTCCTGCATATTAAGCCTCTGCAATATTGTCTCGACATACTTTCTCTGATTTACCAAATGTTACTTTGTCCGATCTATCAAATGTTTTTGTTTGTTAGATATCTTCTAATATCTATGCCCAAAAAGAAATTTGCAGTACCAAGATCCTTTATGTCAAATTTGGAGGACCATTTAGTTTTCACTTCCCAGATGATTTCTCTATCATTTTTAATCAACAAGATATCATTCATATATACAAGACCAAATAAATAAAATGATCACCAACTAATTTGAAATATACACAATAATCTGTTTTGTTCTTTGTGAAGCAAAGTCCCAACATATAAGTATCAAATTTTTTATACCACACCCTTGGTGATTGCTTTAATCCATATAGGGACTTTTTTGGCCTGCACACTAGCGATTTCTTTCCTTTAACAACAAAACCTTATAGCTGTTTTATGTAGAATTCTTTTTCTAGATTCCCATGTAAGGACACTATCTTCACATCCATCTGTTTTACTTCAAAATTTTTTGATTTAAATACCAGATGATTTATTTTGCCCAACAATTATTTATACCCAAAAATTTATTTTATTACACAAATAAACTTTTGAACTGCTGAAAATAAATGCTCTGGTATTTCTTAACTTCACAAATAAAATGTAGTGGAAAATTCATAAGAAAATCAGCCACAAGAACAGAAATTTGACCCAAATTGTTTTTCCTTCACTTATATTAAATCTGGAAAATATTGGGTTCTGACCCACATAAAATTACACAGAAACAACAACTGAAGGGGAACCTGTAACTTGGACCCCTGGAAATAATGGCTGCTCGGAAGCTCAGCAGTTGAACTAGAA
>APFE030048604.1:0-30791 GCA_000404065.3 Pinus taeda
AGAACTGATGATAATTTCAAGGAAACCACGTATTTACTTGGCAAAATCACGTGAGCACAAGCTACAATGTGGGCAAAATCATTGGCATACTCAATCCCTTGATTGTGCAAGATTTGATGCACAACTATAGTCACAACTGATAGCAATCTGATTCTCTAACACCTGTCCCTGCTGAACTGAACATGCAACTGAGTTAACTGATGTATTCATTAGTTGTATTATGAGTTAATAACTTGTGAATTAATTAATAACTAATTCACCCAACTCACCTCTAGTCTATTTGCCAGTTAGACTAAATACAACCAGTTTAACAAAGCTAAACTGAACACAACTCCATCAACTGCACCTCCAGTCCACTAAACTCAACTCACTTGAGTTCTAACTGAAGTCCTGCATGCAAATATTAGTCATCCCATAGGTAACCACGTATTTCCTTCTGGGATCTGCATGTACCATATCCGTAGCTCATCCTGAAGTGCTCCAAGAGAATAAAACAAAGTTTATAGTTTAAATATTATTATGAGCTAATAATATTTGACTGTTCTATATTTAGACTGAGCAGTCACTCCGCTGTGATCTAAAAAAGAAGTCCATCTATTTTTCCAACTTGATCAATCATCCATAAACAACAACCTGCAATCCATAGACATGATCCCATATGTCTAAAAATAGACTTGCGCCAAAAATAGCCTGCGGGCCCACTTAGTGAAGGCGACTCTTTTCACTAAGCTCCATCATCTTGTTGCAATCTCAAGATAGAGATGATGAAACACCAGGTGCGACCCTGGGCTTGGAGCATATTTTCTTTCACTCACTAAAGAACTACCTCGAACGTGATCTCTACACTCCCATGGTAGATTTTCTACTGATTAACCTTTCCATACTAAAGGAAATCTCCTATTGATATTGAGTTGTGACTCCTTGTGCAGTAAGGAAAAAATCTGAGTTAATGTTGATTGAAATAAAAATGTCAAAGGTATAATAGTTAAGAGCTATTGAAAATATCTGTGCAGAGTGATTCCATGATCATCATATTTGACTCTTGAATAGTTGTTGGGTGAAGGTGTTTGGGACTTTGGAGTCCCTGTTTTAGCTAGTAACATTGGTTTTCATCCTTTGAGCAATCCTCCTCAAGCTCTAGAATTTGGCTTTGGGTGAAAGTTACAAGTAAATGTGGTTGTAACTTGTCTAAGGTTGGGTGGAGAGTTAGAGTCCCAATCTTAGTTTATAGGCTTCTCTCATAAGATAAGTGCTTAATTATGTACTAGTGCATTTGAATCTTATGTACATGTTTATTGTACTTATGTTAACGTTAAGGAATAATGATTCCTTGTATAAATGTGGAATGTTGGTTCCTATGAATTCTCTAAGGAATGGTTAAATTCCTGTATTTAACTCCTGAGCTTGAATTTAACTTAATTGCTTGAATACATTTGACATGTGATTTTATGTAATAATAAGAACTTGAAATCAAACTAAACTGCGTGAATCTAAAAGAGATGGTTGAATCTTTGTTAATAACTAAATTCTTGCATTGAAATGTTTTGAACATCATACCTTTATGTCTATGAACATAAATAAAAGCTCTGGAGGGATAAGCCTCTATGCATAACGCTTAGGTGCGATGGTCACTTATGATGTGTGTGTGTGTGTGTGTGTGTGTGTTGACCACAAGGGGAAACCCTACAGTCATTTCCATACAATGATTTAACTTCATCTTTCCAGTTCAAACCCTAGCTAGATCTTTTTGTAATATACACAGTATAATACTACCAATGTGATTTATTTGAACGTCAATTCCCATGATTATCTCTCGACCACATGTGGGGCATGTGATCTGGAAGAAGGGCTAGAGGATATGCATAGATGCTATGGGCGCCAAGCCAGAACCCTAGCGAAGGTTGGAACAGGGTTGGAGCCGCAGATACCTTGAGAGTGGGGGTAAGCCATATGCCTATGTGATATAACCATGGGTGTTGGTGTGATCAATGGATGTGATGGACCAATGATCAGATTACCTATATAAATGCATATATTTCCCCCTTAATGTCAACGGGGAGGAAAGGGGAGCATCTACATTGAACCTCCACCGATATATATGTTGGGGTGACATCAAAAAATGGAGGGTCTTCAGATGAAAAAGGAGGAACCATACCCCGGAACAATAAACGCAGACCCCCCTATGACATGGTAGGGGGGTCTGCATTTCATATTATCCATTGAATTGTAAAATCGTCACCACCAATACATAAGAGGGATGGGACCTTGGAGAGGTATAAATTGATTTCATAAAGAAATTATATGTATAGGAGTTTCAAAATAGACTAATTGTAAAGATATAATAATAGGCTTAATTCGGGTTGTACTAGAAAGTCAGTGATGTCCGAAGTTGGACCTAGTCAAGGTTTGATTCTAGTCAAGGTTCTACCCTAGTCGGGTCTGGATCGAGTTGATCAAACAATTGGGATTTTAATGCAGTCAGGGCATGATACTAGGTCAGGGAATCAGTTATTGGGGCCTAGCATGTTGGAGGTCAGGAATCAGTGTTGTGGGAGTATGAGAAAATGGGTTTCAAGGAGAGGCTCCACCCGACATTTCATCAGCAAGGTGGGGCTCTAGGCCTCGGAAACGTGGCATATTCCATGATGGCGGAACACTAACCCTAGGTGTCTAGGTGAGGGTGCCACAGTGGCACCATATGGGTACCGTGTGGCATGGCCAAGAATAGAGGGGTGACATGTTGAGTGGCCATAAATTCTAATCTGGAAATTGAATTTGGGGTAAATTTTATATCACCAGAAAGGTCTCAGTGAGACTAAAGCAATGACATTGTTTATTTTGGGTTTTAGGAAATTGAAAAATGACAAAAAAATTTAGACCTCATTTTCATATTTGAACCTTGGAAGTTGGGTCTGCATGGTAACCATCTCCTTACATCCTAGTTTGGTATAGGGAGGTGAGGGGGTGTGTTACACAATCAAGTAATTAAAATCATTTAATCTCAAATCTCCTATACTTCATGTTTTTCATGGCAAATTTTGTTTTCAAATCTTATGAAAACATGATATTTTTTCTCCTTTTGTTGATGAGGAAATATTTATCTGCTTCTTGTCAATGAAAATAGATAAATTCTCATATATCAACAATATTTTAATGCTTTTATTTACCTTGTTTCCTTATGAGGCTTGAACCACTTCGTTAACCGAATACAGAATTTGGACCACCCGCTCCTACATGTAAAGCTACCTCCTTAGCCATATGTGAGGGACTCATATCTACCAAGTTGGTCATAGTATGTGAAGAAGTGTCCAAACAAAATTAGCTTAAATTAGCTAAAACAAAATAAGATTTTGAACATTATTGCTAAATGGTTGAATTTCATTCAACTAAACATTTTCATCTTAAAAATATATGTTTCATTAAATTTGTGGAATTTGAATATGCATTTTCTTAATTGCAATCTCTATTAATAGCATATCGCAATACAGTTTCTATTTCAACAATATATAATGAAAAAAAAAAATCATCCTTCTCATTAAATGTTTAACATTATTTAGATTTTCAAAGAGCTTTCAATTTCTTTTGAATATAGAAAGGAGCCTTTCTCTACTGTGAAACTGCGTGAAAAATATAGTTTGACATTAAAATGGAACATATATACAATGCTCATGATCTAGAAATGGGGCACTAAAGGCTTCTTCTAAACTTACAAGAGCCTCTCCCACTTCCAAAGCTTAATTATTCCCAAGTTTTTATGATTAACTAATGCGGAAAATATGTGCTTGAAAATAATGTGTATGCTGGTGTTTGCTTTTAAATTGTTTATGTGTTTTAAGATTATTTGCTTGAACTGATATAAGACATATAACAACAAATAAAATAGCAGATAAAATGCAACAATAAAACACACACAGAACAAAAATATTAATTTGGAGTTCACCCAAGACTCTTGGGCTACGTCTCCTTGAGCTCTAGTAAACTCGACTAGGCTCTCTGGGATTATGGTCTAAGTTCCTTTACAAGCTCCATGCTCAACTTTACTGGTTTACACAGAACAAAATGGGTTCAGAACACCATCTTATCCCCCAGCTCTGACGCTCTCGGATTTCTGGCTCTAGGCTCTGGCTCTGGCTCTAGCTCTGGCGCTCGTCTCTGGCTTCTTTGGCTCTGTCTTTGGCTTTCTGCAACTTTCAGCTCTTTGGCTTTCCCTTAACCTCCAAGTGACTCCAAAGACTCCCTCATCTGCTCTGCGCATTAGCTTTTCGCTCCCTCTACTCTCTTTCTTCTCCCTTGCTATCTATTGAACTCTCTGCCTCCTTTGAGGTACTTTTTCAGCTTTTCGACTTCCTCAATTGTTTATCTGCGATTCATTATCCCTCTGCGGCTCTGTGCATTCTCCGCTCCTTGTCAATTATACTGGCCATCTGGCTTTGCGTCTCCGTGGCTTCAAAATGCATCATTGCCTGTAAAAACGCCTGCTTGCAGCGTGGTATGATGATTAGGAGCAGTTACAGAGGTTTCAAGGCCTTCTCATAGGCAAAAACACAAAAATTAAGAAAATCCCTTTACACAGAGAATGTCTGCAAAATACTCTATCGAGCATGATTTTTGGACTTGAAATCCCATTCAATCGCCCCTAAAATCCCTATTGGGTCCACCATTAGGCATTATAACGCATCTCATAAGAATTTTGGGTAAAATCCCAAATACACGGGAAATACGTGAAAAACCCAACAAAATCCTTTCTATCGGATTTCAAATTATATCGAATTCGCCCTAAAATCACATCGTGTCCATCTTGGGCCGTTATCACAATCCCCACCGTTGATCTACAGGATCTCTGATCAACAGTCGATATCAAATTTCGGGCAGCTTAGGAGTAGGGAACTTACCCGCTCGAAAAGGCGGTTTTCCTCTCTCCTCCACCAGCCACGTGTCGACCAGTGTGTGGGCTCAGGTAGAGCCAGCCCAATACCACTTTCCACCTAAGGCCCGCCCGAAATCCCACTTTTATGAAACTCAAATTTTATGAATCGCGCCTATAATTCCCCTTTGGGTTCGGTTTTATCGTTTCGAGCAATTTCCTTTGTATTTTAGTTTTTACACTGAAACGCGCTTATACACAAAAACCCAACATATATCGGATCTCAAAATTTATAGTGTCGTGTGTATAAAATCCATCAGGTCCGACGTTATCACCCCTTTTACATTGTTGCGAGGCGACGTTGCGATGTGATATATTGCAATCGCAAGTCGCATTGGCCCAGGGGTCCATCTTTTGCCTCGTGGCATCACCGATGCCGATCCGCCAATATCGGCCTTCGTAATATCGCATCGGCCTGGGGGCACAATTATTATGTAGTTAAAATAAAATTCATTTTGATTGTGGATCTATTATTTGTATGTTTTAACCAAGGTAGTGAAGATAAAAGTTTTTTATTTGGACAATTATTATGTAACTAAAATAAAATTTATTTTGATTCTGGATCTATTATTTGTTGCAAGAGATCAAATCTCTTTTCATTCTAAAAAAAGTTTGCACTTCAAGAAATTTAATCTCTTTCAACCTTTGGTAGATCCAAAATTAAGATAAATCTAATTTAAAAAAAAAAACATAACATTTATAACATATATTAATATTATAAAATAAAATAATAGTCATACGTTATGTAACTAATATGTATCAAGCTAAATTTTCATTAATAAAATTATTAATTATAATTTAATAAAAACAAACAAACAAAGACCTTAAAAAATGAAATAGTGATATTATATCTTTATTATCTAAAACTATATTTATTTATTTTTCCTTTTTTATCATATAATTTTTATGAAATTTGGTGTAACCCAGCCCAAAGGGCCCACTGTCCCACACGTCCGTAGGTTGTGACGTGTCCACAAACGTTGGTTTTTGATGCATGCGTGGAGATTGTCCGTGGATATTTTGTTGTGGGTTGTTGTTGTGATTTTAATGCGGTATTAATTGACCACCCTAACTCCTCGATCCTGGTTCCCGACTCGCTCTTTGTGCCAAGCAACCTGTTCTTTGGTTATTCTAGATTGTGCTTTCTCTGGAAATGTCTGGCGAGGGTTTCTGGGTTTATACCGAGGAACCGTTGTTTCGTTGATTATGGTGATTCCTGGTAGGTCTCTGGTAGTGGCTGTACACGAATGCTACTCCGCTCGACTTGGTCGTGAACTTATGGAAAGTTTCGCTTGTATTTTGGTGTCGCTCGGCTCTGTGGTGTTGATTCGAGTTTATTCCACCTGGTAAGTTCTTGGCCGTTGCATTTCCAACTGTATGTGGTCTGTGAACGTTCGTTTTGTCAGGGGTTTGCTCTCGAATTCCTGTTCGACTGTATGTGAATCTGTGAATGTTGTTCTGTCAGGGGATTGCTCTTGAATTCTTGTTCTTTCTACAGCTCATGTCTGGTTGTCTAAAATTATATTTTCTGCTACCTTTTGTTTTCATTCCATGAATTTGGTGACTTCTCTGAACACAGGGGTACTCTGGCGATCGCTCGTTGGCTCGAACAGGTAACATTTTCCGTCCCTGATTCAATCTATCCGACTTCTGTTACTGTTGCTTACCCGCGTTGCTCCTTTGGTCTCCAACTCTGCAACTCATACGTGACGACGCTATGGCCCAAATTCAACTCTGCTTGCTCAGGTAACTACGATGCTTCTCTCAGTGTGCATCGTTTTTGTTTAACCAAGTTGTTTCTCTCTTGTCACACACATAACTTAGTCTTTGTGGTTGTTGGTCACAGGTTGGTGATACGGCCTGAGTACGCGGATTCTCCGGTTCCTTTTTCCACAGAGAAACAATTCTCGGTAGGCCTGACTCCTCAAGTCCTTGGTCTATTATCCTGAATGATCAATGGTCACGGGTATTGTAGCTTGTATGTAGTTATGGTTGTCTGTAGTTTGTCGTTACTGTTTCTTACGTTTTTGGTTGTTCACAACGGTCATTGAATAGGAAGGGTACGGTCGGCTATGTGTAAACCCTCGTCAAGGGTTTCGTTCTTAATGCTACTTCGGTTACACACTTGGTTTGTTTAACTTATGGGAATAGAACCCATGGTGTACATATATATTATGTTTGACAATAAATGATAGAATTTGTTTGGCAATCGATTTCGATTTCTCAATGAAATACAAAGATGCGTAATGGAAATACCTTTGTTTTGTAGTCGCGTTCTGTGTGTAATTGTTTTGTTCTATACTTCGATTGTTCGTGCCTTTCAGTTCTTTGCTTTACTGTGTGCAGAAATCCGCCCAGGTTGGAGACGAGTTGTGTGTCTATTTCGAGAAGTAGAACAGTTGCTTTACGTATGCATTCTCAAAATGTCTTTGATCAAACTGTAAAAAAAACTACTACAGGAATAAACAATGAAAACTTTTGCAGATGGACAATGGTCTGAGAGATCTATATTTGTATATCGTTTATTTTATTACTCTTCTTCTGAATTTGCTGAACCATTTCCCTCTTTTGGCTTTTATGCCCTTCTATTTCAGTTGATTTTGCAGTTAATCAAAACTGCCATAGGATTTAGTTAAAAAAGATCTTGTTATCGTTGATAACTATATTTGTCTGATATTACAAGATTTGTATGAGCAGTTTGTCATTTCTCCCCTAATTTAACAAACTATTTCCTAACTACTGTTCAAACTACAGTAATTCTAGCTGTCTAACTAAGTGTGACTTAACTTATAGACTCTATAAAAAAAACAAATTAAAAAAAAACCTATCTCATGAATACGTAGAAATAAAATAATCAAGTTGATCAATAACCTTCAAACCTAGTTGAGACTTCGCCCGGTTATAACGAGCTAGATGCTCTTGCATCAAAAATATTATTTTCTAAAAATACATTTTTAAATAAGAAAATAGAATTTCAATAAATAACCTACCTAATGGTTATTAGAAAGCAATACTCTTCCCAAAGCATATTTATTAAAAAGAAAAAACACATTTATTTCATTAAATCCATTAATTTTGGGTAATTCCAATTCTGAGTGGTGAAGTTACAACCCATCCATTAACCGTGATCATGATCATCCAGTCTGCGTGATCATGATCATCCAGTCTGGTGCTTGGTCCTTCGCCGATGTGAAGCTCTGATTATCATGTACACCTCGGTGAAATTGGTGGGAACAGGTTTCTACTTACAAAATGTGAAGACTTTGAATCTACAGAATTCTTACCACTTTGAATCCTCCCAAATTTCTGCACACACCGTAATAAGATGGATCTTAATAACATATATTTGAAAACTAATTAACATATATTTGAAAATTAATTACATATTTGGAAAAACTTTGTTTTAAGATGCTTATTAGTACCTGCCCTACCCTAAGGTAACAGGTACTATGGTAATCCGGTTGGTCTTTCATTTTAATTCTTGCACAGAAATTAAGACATCAAATTGAAAGTTCATTTTGGCGTATTTTTCTGTCGACCTTATTAAATATTGGCATTGAGGTTTGTAAGCCAATCAGGAGTGTTGAGATCTTATTTGGCTTCTCCCCAAACAGATATAAACATACTGTATCAAAAAATTTGGGTTAAAAGAGCATGTTGTAAAGTTGTCTTTCCATAATCAAATAATACTGTTATTATTTAGCAACATTAAATATTAAGTTACAAAATACATAATCCATGGTAGGGGAAGTGAAATATCTTGTTAATGTTGTATATTTTTGTATCATGTTTCAGATTTTTAGTTTGTTTTTCCTTTTGCATCGATCATGGACAACTGGGAGAGATTCTTTTCAATATGACTATACACAATAATTGAAAAATTAGGGCTCGTATTTATGTTAATGGTTGTTTTTCCTTTTGCATCGATCACGGACAACTGGGAGAGATTGACTATACACAATAATTGAAAAATTAAGGTTAGTATTTATGTTGATGGTTTGTTGGAAAGGCAAAAGAGTTTAAAACACAAATTTCACACACAAAGCAAGAGTTGCTAATTTTTTATTGGTCACACAAAAACTTGATTGTTACAATGAACCCTGTGAAAGATATTTAACCTTTTCCAACAAGCCACCTGCCTAAAATAACTTAAAATACAACCACACACTATAAATTCCAACTTAACTTGACTTAACTTAACCCTCAACTAACACTCTAAATTTAACCAACTCCTAATGCAAAAGTAATTAACTTTATTTTATCAAATATCACCCCATAGAAAAACATATCCAAACAAAAAAACCATAAGCAAGTTTGGTATAAAACTAGAGTCCTTGAATGTTGTTATCCTTCAGTGTTTTCATCCGTGAACATTAATCCATCCAAAGTCAAACAGGATTTAAGAAACAAACTTGTCTGCGGTATATCATATTCCAGATAGGATTTAAGAAACAAACTTGTCTGCAGTATATCATATTGCAGATATTTTATATACTATAAAAGATTGATTTAAGAAACAAACTTGCCTGCAGTATATCATATTCTAGATATTGTATATACTATAAAAGATTATTTCTGCATGCCTGCAGTATATCATATTCCAATTATGTTATATACTATAAAAGAATATTTCTACAGATACAAATTTTAGCTAAAATTAAAGGAAAAAAATTCTCTATGAATTGAAGAAATGCACAACCCAATACTTAAATTTTTTAGTTTTCCACTGTTGTTCAAATCCCACCTCAAAGGTGACCTGCAGGTCCCGTACAGAACTGAAATATCAAGTGAATGCTGGGAAAATCCATGATATCTGTAATGGTTTTCTTATAGAACATATGCTGTACACTACTTTGACGGCTACAGAAATCATGTTCAACCGTTGTACAGTCAGTCGAAAATTATTAACTCAAACGATAAAACTAAATTGTAAATAAGTTCTATAATTAGCGTTCCCCGAGGTTTAGTTTAATTTAGTTACTAATTAATTTTGTATTACTATAATGTACAAGCAATAGAAAATTATGACCTCAAACAATAACTAATTTTTTTTTAGTTTTCCAGTATGGTTGAAATCCCACCTCAAAGGTGACCTGCAGGTCGCGTACGGAACTGAAATATCAAGTGTATGCATGGAAAATCCATGATATCTGTAACGGTTTTCTTATAGAACACACGTTGTACAGTACTTTGACTGCTACAGAAATCATGTTGAACCGTTGTACAGGCAATCCAAAATTATGACTTCACAGATAAAACCAAGATAAAACCAAACTAAACTAAACTGTAAATTTATTTGGTTTAGTTTAATTTAGTTATTAATTGATTTTGTATTGCTATGATGTAATTAACTTTAGTTAAATGTAATTAGTCTAAAAACTGGTGAAAAGTAATGTTGCTATCATATTGTTTTTTTCCAAAATATTATATAACAATTTCTTTTTTTCAAGTGTGTCATCTACAGAGCCAATTAATTTAAGTGATAATCTGATCCTACTATATTATAGATATAATAAATGCCAAAGTAATATTTAAAAAAAATATTATTTCTTTAAAAGAAAACTTTAATTGGGATAAGGTGAAGTTGCTGGTGAAAATAACTCTTTCTCTCTAATGGAAACAATCTCTGACAATTTAATTTCCTTCCCTATTTCCTTCGTTTCCTTTTAAAATATTTAAGTGGTCTTTGAGATTAACCTAATTTGTTTTAAGTGGTTTCAGATATTATAGCACTTTTATTCTGGTCAATGCTTTTAAAGTTGTAATTCCAATGTCTGTAAAAGTAAAATCAAAAGACACTACATTAACACTGAATATAAGACATTAACAATCAAATTAAATTGTGGGATTTCATTATTAATGTTAGCCTGATAAGTTTCCGTGGAGTAAAGGAGTGGACAGGTGTGTCATTGTGTTAGCCTCGATAAAACCAGTATCTCACCTATCATAAAAGCATCTCCATCGTTATTGACGGCATCTATACATTCATGAATTTGCCCCATTGCGCTTAGATAGTGGACCACATACAGAAATTTCGTTGTAGAATGCAATTGCATTATACTCTCCATGTGGCAAAATAGCAATTTTAACGTCTGTTTATTCGAAACAACTCCACGCTTGTTGCATGTAGCAACCTTAAGACAAATGCCCAGACCCCGGCACTTAGATTCCCGATTCTTTCATGTCGAAAACCTAAATGCACTGTATCACAGCATCGTAATAAAAATACAAGTGTAGTGAAGAGGATCTTTTACCGTGCTCACTAGAAAGGAAAACTTCTCTGAAGTGGGTTAAGATCGGCCTCTACCGAGAACCGTCTTACGGTAAAAATGTAAGCTCTGGCTGTCGATTCTTTCAGGCCCAACATGGCACAATTTGCGCATCGGTCGGTTGCTCTTCATTCATGTAGGTTACTTATACTCATATCTCTGTTGTTCTCTCTTATGTTTCCCAGATCTAGTTTGCATATATTTGTTTTGGTAAAGCATTGTTAGAAAAGTGGAGAAGACAAAACACAATTCAGGTATAAAATATTGTTGCTCTTTTATTGATCACACAAAACATAATGATTACAACAAAGTTGGTGAAGGGTATTTAAACTTTTTCTAACTAGCTAACTGCCTAAAATATATCGCATGCAACCTCACATTCAAAATAGTCTATCACTTAACTCACTTGACTCAACACTCAATCATGCAATCACTTTACTTACTCTCTATTTATTGATCACACAAAACATAATGATTACAACAAACTTGGTGAAGGGTATTTAAACTTTTTCTAACTAGCTAACTGCCTAAAATATCTGGCATGCAACCTCACATTCAAAATAGTCTATCACTTAACTCACTTGACTCAACACTCAATCATGCAATCACTTTACTTACTCTCTATTTTTATCTAATTCCTCATACAGGAGTAATTATCTTATTTTGACACTCCCCCTTAATTACAACTGCTAAACTAAAACGTGACTCATGACAACTCAAACATCCATGTTGGTCTATGTCTTAGCTAGGCTTACAACACCCAAATTTCTTCTATGAAACTCAAACACATCTTATGCTAATGACTTCGTAAATATATCAGCGAATTGATCACTAGATTTACAAGGCTTCAAGTGAACTTCTCCATTGCTCACAAGTTCTCTAACAAAGTGATATCTAGTATCAATATGCTTGCGCTTCTCATGAAACACTCTATTCTTGGATAGTGCAATTGTTGAGGTGTTGTCACAGTATATTGTGTTGATCCTTGTTGTTTCTGTTTGAATCCATCAAGTACTCTTCTTAACCACACTGTTTGACATGTTGTTGATGTTGCTGCTACATATTCTGCTTCTGCTGACGAAAGTGTCACAATGGGCTGCTTCTTAGATGCCCATGAAATCACACCTGAACCAAGGTGGAACACAAAACCACAAGTGCTCTTCCTATCATCCAAATTGCCTGCAAAATCACTATCTGTGTATCCGATCCATTTTTTCTTTTCTGTGCTTGCACACATTATGCCACAATCTCTAGTTCTTGCTATGTATCTCAGAATTCGTTTTCTTGCACTCCAATGTGTGTATTTTCGAGTCTCCATAAATATAGAAATCAAACTCACTCTTTGCATGATATCTGGTCTTGTAGCTATGAGATACATGATGCTACCAACCAATCTTTTGAATAAAGTTGGATTGACATCTGATCCTTCATCATCCTTGCTTAACTTTGTACCTGTTGCAACTGGTGTAGGGTTAGGTTCGCAATTTTCCATCTTGAATATTTTCAACAAATCTTTGGAATATTTATTTTAACAAATAAAAATTCATTTTTTAGATTGCTCAACTTCTATCCCAAGAAAATATTTCATGAGACCAAAATCTGTCAACTCAAATTCTTTCATCTTGGATTCTTTAAATTCATCTATGTCAAAATTGTGAAGCTATAAAAAGGGTCTCTTTCACCTCTAGTTACCTCACATTAATATGTCAATCCGGGAATGTTTTGTTATTTCAAAGAGTGTCTTAATTTGAGGCTATCATTTTCCATAATAATGCTAGTAGCACAGTGTTTGAAAACACAAGAGTAAATGGATGCTTATCTACAGCTTAACTACTTCAAAAGATTAAATCACACATTCAGAACACTAAGCAGTTTATCAGTCAAGGGTTCGGTAGCAATAACCCATCCCTTTGGAAACTGATGGAAAAGGAAATCAGAGAACGGATCAGGGGTCTGGGAGCCGGACAGTAGATGCCAATGCTCACTACAGCCTCAAATCGTTCTTCACACCAATAACAAGAAATGGAACAACAGATAAGAAATAGAACAGCAATAAAGTCTAACAAGTCGTAACATCTTAGTCTATCAAATCAATTGCATTAATCATACTCTACAGGAATCAAACGGCAATCCTTCACTCCTAAGGACGTATTGAATAATACACACAAATGGAACAACACTGATTACTGATACATTATGGAAAAGCACTAAAAACCTTATATACACACAACATACTCAAATAGTAATCTGATTCAGTTATCACCTCGGTTAGAAAGAATACGATTGCATTTCAAGATAGAACAACAGTATTCAAGAATCCAACAATCACAAAGAACAGAACTTCCAAGATTAATTCTGTAATGTTAAGGAACAAGCGCACAACACAAAAGCTCTGTAATGGAACAGCAACAGTATTCTGTAAAAACTAACAGTATTATATCAACACCTAAAAGAACAGTAATATGATGCAGCGTCAATACGATATTTTTGTCTTTAGAAACCTTAATGGATTAAACACAACAGAGCATGTGACGTAAACTCTATAAAACACATCAGATTACCGAATCACGTCGATAAGCAAATCACGCGTAATGGTACAAAAGCAAGTGTCCTCCAGGGCCGGTCCCTTAGCCTCCAGGGGTACACCGCTTGAAGTTATTCTAGACTCAAAGATGAAATAGTAACCAAGTTTGTATTAATGCATCAAGTAAAATTACTGTAGAGCAGTTATCAACAAGACACGATGATCAAAGTTTTGATCTTTAAAAGAAATTACATAAAGGCATAATAGCATCTCCGCCTTAGCTAACAGTGTTGCCCCTTATATAAGGGTGACGACGGAGATATCTAAGTGCAGAAATAGATAAAACAGTGATCCCTCAGGATCAAGGATCTTGAAGGATTCACTAAACCATGAGCCCTCAGTCATTTCTTCTCTTTTCTGCGCCGAGTTGATATCTCCGCTTCCTTTCCCGGGCTGATCTGATTTGATCTTGTTTGCATACAGTCTCCCATCGAAGGGACAGTAGTTAACTCGTCTTTGTCTTTTCCTTTAGAACGGCAACTTCTCGTTTTTTCTCCTTCTTACATAAGGAAATGACAATTGTCAGCGTTCTCGTCTTGCACATTAATCTCACATGTTTTATTACAATTCTTTATCATTTTCTAAGCTCATGATGCAAAAAGGCTTGTAAGTTCTAATGAAAAGATACTGAAATAACCATCAAAACATACCTTCTTTAGTACTCCACACACCCCCCTGCTTACCCTTTTTCATGCCCTCATGAAAACATTGTAGTTGGCGTGTAAGGCAGTGAGTGAGTGGGCTGGAGATGGAATCTCATGTGAAGGCCTACAGCCATGATGCGTAACTAGGTAGTCAAAGAAATGGCCTGTCTGACCCTCGGGCATCTCATATAGGGCTTGGTATCCGGGTGCAGGATGCCAAATAATTGGACTCTGGAACCTATATCCTAACCAGGATGGCCCTGCCCTCAAAACAATTGCGCCATAGAGGGGCAAGCGGTTGGCAGCTAGTTTAAAATTCTCATACTTAAATGGTTCTCTGAGCTGGATATTCGGATTAGATATTCGATATCGGAATTTAGCTGCATCAATGGCAGGGTCTTTGATAGAGGAAAAGTATTATAATCCCTGTCGAATGATTGCCTCATGCATAGGTCCTAATGCTTCAATCACTCCTGGAGTCTTCATGAGGTTTCTATGTTTTCTCCATAACTGTACTGGATCCCTAGGCTCAGCTCTTATCCATAAATGTAATCCGTTTTCTTGTCTTTGGAAAGCATTATAGGCTTTGAGCCATTTAATTTTATTAACTGCAAATGAAATAAATGCCTGTAATTGAATGTCCCCAACAAAAGGGCCAGGGTTCAGCTCGGTCTCCTGTTCTAGTACAAGGTTATGTAAATAAAATTCACACAGTAGTCTCTGAACTTTTACCCCGTAGTGCTTAAAGAAGTTTATAAAATCATTGATGGTGTTAATTTGTATGGGAGCACCTGCTTTAACAGCCTTTCTTTTCAATTGCAAATATCTTTCCATTAAAAACAAGGCATAGTTCTTAGCAGGGACTCTACATGCTAGGACGTCATTATATAAAGAACACAAGGTATCCATCTGTTTGATAACTACCTCTAACCTACGAGTTACCTTCATGACTTTCTCTTGTTCCCTTTGCCACCCTTCAAAGGCCTGGCTTTCGGATAGATTGACGTTCCTTAGCTGCTATTGTAGCTCTTCATACTTTTCTCGGGGGACCATTTGCTCTCTAAGATTTTCTGCTTCTTGCTGAGCTTGCTTCAAACCCTTTTGTAGGGTTACTGTTTTTGGATCCCTTTTCCATGCAGCAGTGGAGGCCGGGGGTTTTACCTGAACTTTCCTATTGCGTTGCTTTGAGTTCACAACCCTTATTACTCCCGAAAGTGGTGTCTCCGTCTAAATTTCTTTATCACGGGTCAACATTTCATCCATTTCTATTTTAACACGAACACAGTCCATTGTTGTTCCTTTTCAATTGGAACAGCAGTCTGTTTCTCAGCATCATTTAGAACAACAACTTGGCTTTCGACGAGGTTTTGAACAGCAGGATGGATTTTGGTCCTCTGCCCCTTTGCCTTGAGGGGTTTTGTTAGAGTGGCCACATTTTTCCTTCCCGAAGTCCTTTTTACCCTTTGCCTTGCCTTTAGAATCCTAATCTGCTGGTGGAGCTGGACTATTATGTTCAATAATCTCTATTGTTCCTTTCACAATTCCCTTATTTCCGCCATTTCCTCAGCCGGAACAGCAGGTTGTTCACTGCGGCCTGGACTATTACTAGTTTCTTGATTTTCTTCCTAGGGTGTTTCTTCATTGTTCTGCTATGGATGTTCCAGGGCAAGAACCCTAATTAGTTATGTTATTTCTTAGGCGACTTCTTTTCTGCCCTTATTTCCTCCAGACTTTCTTCTGGTGTCTTCTGGTTAGGAACGGATTGTTCCTGTTCAGCATCTCCTGTCATCTTTTCATCATGAACAAGCAGATTTTCTTCTTCTGCCTCCTTTGCATGTGATTCTTCGGGTGCATTTTTCTCCTAGGGTTTCTCTCCGGCATGGAGGTCTGATGGACTGGAAGGTTGGCCATATTCGCCCATATTGGCCAAAACTTTGGCCAATTCATCTTCTCCCAATGGGTCCTGCAATGGGATGCCTTCCTGCTATTCCATTTCCTCCTCCTGCTTGGATTGCTCGGTTTCTTCTTCTTTGTCTCCTTCTTCCTCAGATTGCTCGTCTTCTTCCTCTTTTTCTTCTTCTTCTTCTGCAGATTGCTCTGCCTCTTCTTCTTCTTCTGCGAATTGCTCTGCGTCTTCTTCTTCTTCTTCTTCTGCAGATTGCTCTGCCTCCTCTTCTTTTTCTTCTGCAGATTGCTCTGCCTCTTCTTCCTGCATTTCTTTCTCATTGTCTTCCTTTTCTGGCCGTGGGGGTTGCTCATATTCTATTTCTACCTGCTGGCTGGTGCTTTCTTGGGGCTTCTCCAACCCCCCTCGTAGCCATGCTAGCCGGATCAATTCCCTGTGCTTTTTTGGTTGCTCAGGTGTGCTGGTGGCCTGTTTACGCTTTACTTATTTCTTGTGTTTCTCTGGACACTCGGGTGTGGTGGTGACATGTTTCCGTTTCTGGATGCTCGGGTGTGCTGGTGACATGTTTCCGTTTTTCTGGATGCTCAGGTGTGCTGGTGACATGTTTTCGTTTTGGAGATGGTGTGGCTAATCCCCCATTTATAATGGCAATTAGCTCTTCCCAGCTGCTCTATTGTTGGGTAAGGCTATGGTTGACTATCAACCAAATCAACCCATGATGACTAACAACTGACTCTACATGTTGTGCCTTTTTTATGCTCCGTGCAACATCATAAAGTAGTGAATTCAACAATGCAGGTAAATTTACAGAGCATTTTTGTTTTAATACAGCTAAGAGTTTAAGATGTCGTGGTCTTACCGCGTCTTTTCTGCCCTCACAGGTGATGTAGCTTTGAATGGTCTTCGCCAATTCTGCCCGCGGCTCTCCTAGTGCTGCTGGCAGAATCCCCTTTCCTCGAATTGTCAGGTTATGGCCTTCATCCTGGAAGATTTCTATAATCTTCTACAATCTCTCCTTCTTTAACGTCCATACTAGTCTAGTGGCTGCCAGTCCCAAGAATTATGCGATTATATCGTCGGTGACTGCTATGCATCTCCCCCTCACTGTGGAGTGGTCCTCTTGCAAGTTCTGCAAGAATTCAATTGCCACAATCTCATTAGACTCCTGCAAGCGCTTAAAATAATTCAACCACCCTGCTCTTGCCAGGATTTCCTAGGCAGTAGCAGAGACTGTTAACACTTGCGATTCTCTCTGAATCGATCTTCCTCCCATGGTTTCACTGTAAACTCTCAAAGGAATGGCAGTTGTTCGCACTGTTGAAACACAGAGAAGCTGACGGACACAAGATTTGTTCAAACTCTAATGCTGTAGAGTATACAATGGAAATGGCTTTGAACAAGAAGTCATGCAGAAAAACAAAATAAAAAAAGAAATAGTATACCGTTGAGCCGTGTTATACCCCAGTACACAACTTCCCGAATAGTGATCTGACACGTAATCCAGGGAATGATGAGGTTCACCTCCCACCCCCCGCAATGTGATAGGTTGTCCCAGCCATCAAATAAAGGAGCAGCGTCCGCTCTGCAACAAAGTCTTTAAGGAACAGCGTATGGCAATATGCCATGTTTACAAAAGAAACATATTATTGAAATCGAGGCATAGGGTCGCATCGCTTAATACGTAAGAGACTGCGGTGATATGATGCAAGGTTGGGGATAAGACATTTGCCGTAAATAGAGAGTCTCATGCGGTCATTTTCAATTGTTCTGTCATGATTGGTGATAATATATATTCATGCGTTATATGGTTGGGGAAATAACATATAATTGATTATCACGACATAAGAAACAAAAGGGTGCTAATAACTTACCTATTGATATAAATAAAGCGACTTCAATACCATTAACAGTGCTCTGTTGTCGACAGGTGTCCATAACCTTGGCAGATTTGTTTATTTCACCCATGGAACCATAATCCTTTGTATATGCTTAGGGAACGTTGTGTAATGTCAAAATGTAGGCCATTATGTTGGCTTGGTGACCAGTTAGCCATAATGCCATTCACGAGGAAGGAGCGAAAAGTGGGCAGGCCGGCTCGTGATGAGACCTCCTATTCCTAGGGTTGATTATTTGATATACCTTTTGGACCATATCCCTGGTGTGGTGGCCATAGTGGAAATGCCACTTCGCTTTCGTCCTCATGATCATGGTAGGTTGGCTCTTAATGAGACCCCCTATCCTGCATTTGACAACTTATAAGTCATGTTTGCACTTTTTTCTTTCTTTTTCATAAAGTGTCTTTCCTATTTATACACAAAGGGTGGTTCAACACTCCTTAAGAGTAGGAATGGTGGAAGAATTCTTAACATCCCAATAGGAAGATATAAATTCTTTGCTCTTATTCCTGAATAGTAATCAAAGAGGATTAAAAGGGACCAACATAATAGAGATAACCAATTAGAGCAGAATTAGTAGAACAATGACAGCAAAAGATGATAAATAAGTGTGTCCTTCCTTCTGTCCTCTTACCAATTCAGGGAAATTTCTTATAAAGATAGCGATTTATGATTGACTGATTTCAGTATGTTGTGATTTTTTTTCCATTACATAAGTGCATAGTTGTATTCCAAAAGACTTGAAAGAAGAGGAACAATAAGTATCCTCAATTTAGAACAGAAAAAGGAACGAGTTGTTTCACAGGGAGAGCAAAAGCATACAAGTGGTGTTCCTTTTGAGAAAAGGAACAACAAAAGTCCACAAATGTTGTTCCTTTGGAAAAGGAACAACAGCACACATAGGTGTCGTTTCTTTGGAAAAGGAACAACAGATCACACAAGTGTCGTTCCTTTGGAAAAGGAACAACAACAATCACAAACGTTGTTCCTTTGAAAAAGGAACAACAAAGCACACCAATGTCGTTCCTTTGGAACAGCAGACATCAAAAATTTTGTTCCTTTGGAAAAGGAACAGCAAAAGACACAAAAATGTTGTTCCTTTAGAAAATGAACAGTAGACATCAAGAATGTTGTTCCTTTGGAAAAGGAACAACAAAACCAGCAAATATCGTTCCTTTGGAAAAGGAACAGCAAAAATGAAAAATGTTGTTCCTTTGGAAAAGGAACAACAAAACAAGCAAATGTCATTCCTTTGGAAAAGGAACAGTCAAGATCAAAAATGTTGTTCCTTTGGAAAAGGAATAGAAAAAACATACAAACGCCGTTCATTTGGAATAGGAACAACAGAAATTGAAAATGTTGTTCCTTTTCCAAAGGAACAGCAAAACACACAAAAATGTCGTTCCTTTAGAAAAGGAACAGCGGAAATCGAAAATGTTGTTTCTTTGGAAAAGGAACAGCAAAAATACATAGATGTCGTTCCTTTGGAAAAGGAACAACAGAAATTGAAAATGTTGTTCCTTTGGAAAAGGAATAGCAAAACACACAGAAATTTCGTTCCTTTGGAAAAGGAACAGCAGAAATCGAAAATGTTGTTCCTTTGGAAAAAGAACAGCAAAATACACATATGTCGTTCATTTGGAAAAGGAACAGCATAAATAAAAAAAAAATTGTTGTTCCTTTGGAAAAGGAACAGAAAATCACACAGAAATGTCGTTCCTTTGGAAAAGGAACAGCAGAAATCGAAAATGTTGTTCCTTTGGAAAAAGAACAGCAAAAATACACAGATGTCGTTCCTTTGGAAAAGGAACAACAGAAATAAAAAAAATGTTGTTCCTTTGGAAGAAGGAACAAAAAAAACACAAAAATGTCGTACCTTTGGAAAAGGAACAACAGAAATCAAAAATGTTGTTCCTTTGGAAAAGGAACAGCAGAACGCAGAAAAAGAAAAAGAACAAAATTACAGCAAAAATGACGGCTAATCCAAAAGGAGTTGAAAAAAAGGAACAACAGAAATAGTAACAGCAAAACTTTGATTCAAAAATATGTACAAAAATGATTCAAGAAAAGAAATTATGTACAAAGTGTAAAGAGAAGCAAATTCCTTAATGAATTACAGGTGAGGAAGACTTCTCTTCCTCCCCCAAAATCTCCATATATGAATCTTGGCGTAGCTGCTGGTAGAAGGACTCCCGAGTGAGTGGTTTGCGATAGAGACGAACTCGGTGGCCATTTGCCTTGAAGGCATATCCAGAACCATCAATAGTGATTAGAGTAAGTGTAGCATTGTCATGTACCTTCTGGATTTCGTATGGTCCCAACCAACGAGTCTGGAGTTTTCCAGGGAAGTCCTGAAACCTGGAGTCGTACAAAAGAGCCCAGTCTTCTTCGTGGAAGAATTTATTTTTAATGAGAGAATCATGCCATTTGGCTCTCTACTGCTGGATCATAGCAGTGTTTTGAAGTGCAGAGAGCCTAATTTCGTCCAGCTCATTAATCTATTGTAGTCGATTAATCTGTGCCTCAGTTAGATCTAAGCCAACTTCCTGTGTTGTTCGTAATGTTTGGATTTCGAATTCTATGGGGAAATGGGTTGTTTTCCAAACACTAGTTGATAAGGTGAGTAACCAGTGGTACTTCTCCATGTTGTTCTGTAAGCCCACAATGCTTCAGGTAGTCTGGCAGCCCAATCACGTCTATGTGATGCAACAATTTTCGTTAGGATTGTTTCTATTATTTTATTACTACTTTCTACCTGCCTATTTGCCTATTGGTGGTATGGAGTAGTGATTTTATGTTGGACATGATAATTGTTGAGTGTTGCAGCTATTTTGTTCCCAGCAAACTGTGGTCCACCATATGTAATTATCTCTCTTGGAAGGCCATAACGTACAAATAGATGGAACAAGAACTGTATGCCAAAGTCCTCTGTAGCGCTTGGCAATGCCTCTGCTTCAACCCACTTGGTGAAACATTCTGATGCGACCAAAATATATGTTTTCTGGTTTGATGATGGGTTGATTGGTCCAATGAAATCAAGAGCCCATCGCTCGAATGGTTCGATGACTAGCTGTGGTTTCAGAGGCATCTCATCATACTGACCAAGGCACCCTGCTCTCTGGAAATTGTCACAAGCTTGGACAAATTTCTTTGCATCTTTGAAAATTGTGGGCCAATAATACCCTGTTTGTAGCACTTTATGTCTAGTTCTGCGATCGGCGAAATGTCCACCACATGGTCCGTCATGGCAGGCTTTCAAAATGTCAAAGATTTCATCCTCTCGGACGCATCTCCTGATATGCATGTCTGCCCCAGTATGAAACAAATAACCCCTAATCCAGGAAAATCGATTACTCCGCTGAACAATCTGTTTCCACTCATTAGGGGTTAGATGCTTTGGTAGCTTACCTACTGCTAGGTAATTGGCAACATCAGCATATCAGGGTGTTTGAACAGCCACAACAAACAGATGCTCATCCGGAAATTGATCTTCAATTACTGTTACATCAATTGGCTTTGACATTCTTGAGAGAAAATCGGCTACAGGATTTTTTTTTCCAAGTCGATCCTTGATTGTAATATCAAATTCCTGCAATAAAATCAACCATCTAGTTATTATGCCATTTGTGATAGGCTTGTTTGCTAAATATTTTATGGTAGAATGATCTGTGTACAAGATAACAGGATATCTAGTAATGTAATGTCTGAACTTATTGACAGCATGTATTACAGCTAGAAATTCTTTTTTAGTAACAGTGTAGTTTAAATTCAGTAGGGGATAAATTTTTGCTAATGTAATAAATTGCATATGGTTTTCTATCCTTTTCCTCCCCAAGGACCACTCCAATGGCTGTATCTGAGGCATCAAATGATATTTGGAATGGACAATCCCAATTTGGTCCTTGAAGAACTGGAGCTGTGGATACGAGCTTCTTCGGATCCTTGAAAGCACGTTCACATTTTTCTGTCCAAAGAAAATCAACGTTACCAGTTAGTGCATACAAAGGTGCGGCAATACGTGAATAATGTTCTATAAACCTCTTGTAATAACCAGAAAATCCAAGAAAACTACGTACCTCTATTTGAATGGTGGGAGTAGGAATAAGCAAAAGTATTTGGATTTTGGCTGGGTCTACCTGAATGCCAGCTGCTGAAATATAGTGTCCTAGGATAAGTCCTTCCGTCATCATCATATAACATTTTTCATGGCTTAAACAAAGCCTGGTAGCAATGCAACATTGTAGGACTTTTTCTAGTGTATCCAGTGCTGGATCGAAATCATCTCTATATGATGTAAAGTCATCCATATATACTTCAAGTCCTTCATTTATTAAGTCTGCAAAAATACTAAGGATAGCCCTTTGGAATGTGGCAGGAGCATTGCATAAACCAAAAGGCAAAACTCGGTAGGCAAATGTTCCCCAAGGACAAGTAAAAGTAGTTTTGTCTTGGTCTTCAGCAGCAATCTGTATTTGATTGTACCCACTGAAGCCATCGAGGAAAGAAAAGAATTTCTTTCCTGCCAAAGTGTCTAATACTTTGTCGATGAATGGGAGAGGGAAGTGGTCTTTTTGCATTGCTTTATTTAGCTCCCTGTAGTCCACACAGATTCTCCATTTCCCATTCTTTTTTGGTACCACCACAAGTGGGGAGACCCATTTACTATCAGAGATAGGGTAGATAAAATTAACATCTAAAAGTTTTTGAAGTTCAGCTTTTACCACATCTTTCAGATGAGGATTTAGTCTCCTTTGAGGCTGTCGAACAGGTCTCGCATCTTTTTCTATGTAAATGTGGTGTGTACATAAATGGGGGTTAATTCCTTTCATATCAGGGTAGTCTCATGCAAATGCTTCCTTATATTTCCTTAACACATGGATGAGCTTCATTTCTTGTTGGGATGTGAGGTTGGCATTAATGTTTAAGGTTTTTCCCTGTTCAATTTCCATAATTTTACTATTTGTAACAGAGGTGACAGGGATTGTATGATCATGTGTATCTTTCAGAGGATCTTTTTCTAATTCATTATCGAATGCTTCTTTTATCATATGACATTGTGTGCGAGATGTGAGTTCAGTTTGACTAATGAAATTATTAATGGCATCGTCTTCTGTTTGGTCTTTGAAATCAAGTGCCTCTTGTATAATTAATGGAGATCTAATGTTATCAGTAAGGTATGATACAGGGTGCCTATTAGTTTTGACTATTGTGACACTTGGTTGCGCCGGGGGATATAGAACTAAGTTCTTGATATATGTTCCCCTGGTTATGATCATATTTCCTTGTCGACAACCAATATAGGCATCGGCAGTGGTGAGCCAAGGTCTACCTAAAATCAATGGATGTCCATCAAGTCGGGTTTTGGGATTTATTATCAGAAAATCAGTTGGATATTCCCAGGAGTCAACAGAGACCATGACATCATGTAGTATGCCCTCTGGCCTAACCACAGACCAGTCAGCCAATTCTAACAAGGTAGAGGTAGGTTCTACAGATGTAATGCCTAGCTTTTGGCAAGTAGTGGTTGTTAAGATATTGATTGCAGCTCCAAGATCAACTAAGGCATTGGACAGGGTCTGACCATAAATTTGGACAGTTACTATTGGGTTTCCTGGGTCTTCGTATTTAATGGGTGTTTCTTTTCCTGATAATAAGTCAGATAGAGTGCCGACTACTTGGACTCTTGGATTATTTGTTATATTCCTCCTTGGTCTCTTTATGCACAATTATTTGATATTTTTTGCGTATATCGGGATGTCTTGAATGGCTTGGAGGAATGGAATTTTTATGTACAAATTTGGTAATTCTCCCAGAGTGTCAAAATCAGGATGCTGTATAGGTCGAGGTATGACTAATCGTTTTGGGAACGGGGGAGAGGATGTGGTTGCCTGGTTATGAGTTTGTTGTTTATTCACATACTCTTCGTGTGACAAATGTTCTCTAGGTAACAGATCTTCAACCTGAACTGTCTTATCTCCCTCGGTTTCAATAATACGCCCAGATCTTAACTGAAGATCATTACACTCCCTCAGATCGGCTCCTACTTCTGGTGTTTCTATGATTTGGAGAGATTGGACCAGTCTGTTATTTGGATTGGGGTTGAATTGAGCTAGGAGTTGCAGTCTTAGATTAGACTGGGGATTTTGTTGTAAGGCTGGCAGTGTAGGTTGAGGGAGAGGAATGGTTCCTACTGGCTGATGCATTTGTCTCTACCAGTTTGTCTGCAAAGCGGAGCTTTGTGAAGTAGGGGGAGTCCATTGTGGTGGGTATGGGTTGTTTTGCCAATATGGTGGGGTATAAGGAAGGTTCGGCCAACTAGATTGGCTTACCTGATTCAGCCACGGGTTTGAGGAAGGAAACGGTTGTGGTGACCAGTTTGGAAATGGGGGTTGGAATTGACTTTGCCACATATTATATTGTTGAGCATTATACTGCGGAGACTGAAAAGAAGAAGTTGGGTATGGAAACATACTAGATTGTCGCCACTACCACTGATGACGCTGGTTGAGCAAATACACCGATTCCGGCTCTTCTTCTGCTTCCCTTATACTTCTTTCAGTCCAGGAAGTGAGGGACAGCTTTCCGTAAGGTGATCTTTTGTACAAATGGTGCATGTTTGGATTGCATCCAGTGGACACTCCTTATGGCTATGCTTCTTCCTGCATCTGGGACAGAAGATTTCCAAATTCTGTTCTGCCTCCATTTGCTTCTGCTTGGTCTGCAAAATATCAAGTTATGTAGTTAGTGTCCCTAGTATATCAGTTTTAAAATTTTCCAATAGATTTCCAATTTCCACATGCGTTATTCCTTCTGACGAGATTTTATTATCTCTTACAAACCGATCATGTTCTGCTGGTTTTACTCGTGTGCTGCCTCTCGAGCTCCTGATACATAAATCAATAATGTCAGCAAAACTTTCTTGATAAATATCTCATTTTCCCATGATGTTTAATGTTTCGATCCATTGTTCCTTCATGCCCCTTATTAATGTTGTTTTCAACACATTATCAGGTAAAGGCAGTGATGCATAGGGAGATTTTTTTAGATTATACTGGAAACGTTCCACATACTCCTCTAATGTTTCGTTTGGTCTAGCTATCATTTGGAATATTTCATCCTTCAGTTCTCTAGACCTGCAATAGTCCTGATATTTTTTTAGAAAAGATTCTTTCATTTTCTCCCAATTATTTATAACCCCACCACCTAATCCCATAAATCATCTTCAAGCAGCCCCTTTTAATGTAGAGGGAAACAGTTTCAGTTTCTGGGGGTCGGTGATGTAATCATATCCCCTGCACAGTACATCAAATTCAAATAAAAATGCATCTAGGTCCTCTGATGTAAGACCGTGGAATGTAGGGATATGTTGAAGAGGGATTGCTTTCATAGGCGCATTTGCTGCAGAATCCACTATGGGGTATTGTAATGTAGAGGTTTGTGTGTTTGGTTGGTTTTGAGCCATTGGGTCGAATATATGCCAATAACCTTCTGGAATATCTAGGAGAGTATTCCTAGATTGAGAGGGAATGGCTTTAACAGGAATAGTTTTAATAGCACTTCCTCTATCTGGGATTATTGTCTGAGGAGATTGAGTTTCTTCAAAGATGATTTTTGCAGCACTTATTTTGTTTGGGTTGTTCAATGGCTGAGTTGTCTCAAGAGGAGATTTTGGTTCCTCAGTTTCCCCTGTTTCTCCTCCTCCTTCACAAAGATTATTGAAATTCCCTTCCTACAATAGTTCTGGAGTAGAATTTTCAATTTCTTGAAAGTCCTGCCCTTCAATTTGACTATGCACCTCAGCAAAGGCTACAGATGGTGAACCTGTGGCCTGCAGGGAACTAGTAGGATGTTTAGAAATAACTTTCCTGGGTCCCACTACATATCGTGACCGTCGGATTGTAAGTTACAAATGTACATAGTAAAGAAACACACTTTACCTAACTCTATACTGGCCCCTTAGCTTTTTCTGGCTTGGGTAAAGGTTTGGAATTTATTTCTGGCTTTTTCTGCTTAGTCATGCACTCAAATTAACTACTAAATCCTACTTAAACAAACAATAGAAAATCTGCAGGAAAGTGGGCAGAGGAGCAGGGCTTTTACATGCTCCACATGTAGGTTCTTACCTTCTATTTTCAAAACCCAATTCTTCCCTAGCAGGTTCGTACACTACTCTGAGAAAAAGGACAAATGGCTACACTCTTTCCTCGGCAACGGCGCCAAAATGTGGAGCTATAAAAAGGGTCTCTTTCACCTCTAGTTACCTAACATTAATATGTCAATCTGGGAACGTTTTGCTATTTCAAAGAGTGTCTCAGTCTGAGGCTATCAATTGCCAAACTAATGTTAGTAGCATAGTGTTTGAAAACACAAGAGTAAATGGATGCTTATCTACAGCTTAACTACTTCAAAAGATTAAATCACACATTCAGAACACTAAGAAGTTTATCAGTCAAGGGTTTGGTAGCAATAACCCATCCCTTTGGAAACTGATGGAAAAGGAAATCAGAGAACAGATTAGGGGTCTGGGAGCCAGATAGTGGATGCCAATGCTCACTACAGCCTGAGATCGTTCTTCACACCAATAACAAGAAATGGAACGACAAAGAAATTGAACAGCAATGAAATGGAACAACAAACCTCAAATGGAACAACAAAGCTAAAATGGAACAACAAGTCTGAAATAGAACAACAATTCGGAAATAGAACAATAGTTAAGAAATAGAACAACAACTAAGTCTAAAAAGCCGTAACATCTTAGTCTATCAAATCAATTGCATTAATCATACTCTACAGGAATCAAACGACAATCCTTCACTCCTAAGGACGTATTGAATAATACACACAAATGGATCAACACTGATTATTGATACATTATGGAATAGCACTGAAAACCTTATATACACAACATACTCAAATAGTAAGCTGATTCAGTTATCAGCTCGGTTAGAAAGAATACGATTGCATTTTAAGATAGAACAACAGTATTCAAGAATCCAACAAGCACAAAGAACAGAACTTCCAAGATGAATTTTGTAATGTTAAGGAACAAGCACACAACACAAAAGCTCTGTAATGGAACAACAATAGTATTCTGTAAAAACTAACAGTATTATATCAACACCTAAAAGAACAATAATATGATGCAACATCAATACAATAGTTTTGTCTTTAGAAACCTTAATGGATTAAACACAACAGAGCATGTGATGTAAACTTTATAAAACACATTAGATTACAAAATCACATCGATAAGCAAACCACACAAAAACCACGCGTAATGCTACAAGAGCAGGTGTCCTCCAGGGCCGGGCCCTTAGCCTCCAGGGGTACACCGCTTGAAGTTATTCCAGACTCAAAGATGAAATAGTAACCAAGTTTGTATTAATGCATCAAGTAAAATTACAGTAGAGCAGTTCTCAACAAGACACAATGATCAAAGTTTTGATCTTTAAAAGAAATTACATAAAGGCATAATAGCATCTCCCCCTTAGCTAACAATGCTGCCCCTTATATAAGGGTGACGACGGAGATATCTAAGTGCAGAAATACATAAAACAACGATCCCTCAGGATCAAGGATCCTGAGGGATTTGCTGAACCGTTAGCCCTCAGTCATTTCTTCTCTTTTCTGCGTCGAGATGATATCTCCGCTTCCTTTCCCGAGCTGATCCGCTTTGATCTTGTTTGCATGCGGTCTCTCGTCGAAGGGACAACAGTTAACCCGTCTTTGTCTTTTCCTTTAGAACGACAACTTCTCGTTTTTCTCCTTCATGCATAAGGAAATGACAATTGTCAGCGTTCTCGTCTTACAGATTAATCTCACATGTTTTATTACAATTCGTTATCATTTTCTAAGTTCATGATGCAGAAAGGCTTGTAAGTTCTAATGAAAAGATACTGAAATAACCATCAAAACATACCTTCTTTAGTACTGCACAACCATCAAAGCATAGAGATCTATAATACCATAAAAAATATAGAATCAAAAGTACATTAACCATACAATTGTATACACAAATACAAGATTCATAAACACACAAGTATATGGAGGAAAAATCAAATAACTTTATTGATAGTAGAAGTAGAAGAGAGGATTACAAGCCAACTGTCTGATCCAGCATCATCCTCCCAGCATGAAAGCCCTCTTCACCTCATGAAAAGCAAGATCACCCAACTATACAATGTCTCACAGAGAAACCAACAACACTTCCTTACAAATTACAAAATTCCAGCCTCTAGATCTTTGTGATGAGGGATCCATATATAGATATTTGCAAGGGGGTGAGTCAGCTTCTGGGTTTTTGATTAGTGTCATTTCACTAATATTTCTTGGTTCCACTTGGAGATTCATGATCTCTTACTCATCCTTGGGCGAATTCAGAGAGGCAAGTGTCATATGAGAAGTTTCTAGAAGATTCTCTAGGTTTCCACTTAGCAAACTATCTCTGCCATTTGTTTGCTCTCGCCCATCGCACCCTACAGAAGGCCTTTTCAGTATGCATCGCAACCCTCGTGTGTAATAGGTGAGATGCATCACACCTTGACCAAGGAGCAGTCTGTATGGGTTAGTTTTGACCAATTCTAAGTAGTTTTTTAGGTGGAACTTCTGGGAAATGATGTAATCAGGTGACCTTGATCCTTTAGGGTATGAAAAAACACTTTTAGGGGTTTAAGAGCCCTTGGTTTATCGACATATGTGATTGGGGTTGCACTGCCCAAATATGTCTATAACACCTGTACTCCTGCAATATTCTTGCACTAGTACTAGAACAAGGTTTATATGCTAGAAGTGTATTTTAAACTTGTACTGAAGATTTATGTCCTCATGTAGGGGCTCTAATTCTTAGGACTAGAGAATTTTGTGCTTATATCAGAATATTGATTCTTGTACCAGAACAAAGATTCCTGCACCAAGTTCTCAAATTTCTTTCATGAAAGAACAAAGAGTGTGTTAACTTGAGAAAATAATTTTCAAAGGTGAAGAGAACTTTGAAATAACTTCCATAAGCAGAAAGATGCTTCAACCTAACTTAACTTCAGAATAAGAATTAATTTCTAAAGTTAAAGCACACTTTTCTTCAATCAAGGAACTTCTTTATGCAACTAAAGAAATCATCTAATTGTGACAACAAGCTTTATCCCTGTAATAGTTATTCACACAAATCTGATATGCCTTTTTAATCTTCTTAATTCAGAAAGGTTCACTTTGAAATAATTAAATATGAAGTTCGATACTTCCCTGAAAAGTATAAAGTGCAGTTACAAATCAATGTGTTATAACAACATTCATTCTTTAATTACCAAAGCATATCTAATTCAGGATATCAAGAATACTTCAGAATGATTAACACTCAGTTGCAGAAATGCATCAAGACTCTTATGACAGAAAAGAATGAAATACTTTTTTTGTAATGAACCAAATAAATCAATTTGCAGAATTGTAAATGCACTAGTGCAGGAATAACATGCTTGCATGATCCAGGCAAAAATAATACTAAACTTTGAAGAGAAGAAATTACAAAATGGTAAAATCAAACTTAGTTAAGCATGCACACCACGGATCCGTCACAAAATAGTTATGAATTAAATCGAACCTGAACTTTGTGGAAGAGTGAAAACATATATTTATTTCACACCTTGCATTAAAACAAAATCAACACACCTTTAACGAGAAAAGAGAATGTGAGGGAGAACGAGTTGGGCTGGCTGGACCCTAGCCAACCAGCTCGTTTCCCTGTTTAGGAAACTTGGAAACTCAGCTCTCAACAACGTATCAACACAGAATTAAAACACAAGATTGAAATAACATGGCACAGTCCCTTTATATTAAATTTTAGAGTCAACAAATGTACATGGTGAAATCGAATCCAACCCAGAACGAAGGCGATACCAACAAAATTACAAAAGACCACAGTTACAATATCATTTCTATAGCTATCGCTCACTACCATTTTCTATATGAATCGTACATTATATACGTCCCTTCAGGCCTACGCCCGTAACCAAATTACATTCAGCGTTACAATCTAAGCCTTTCGGTTGTAACGGAATAACAACAATAGTACATGCTAAGCCTTTCAGCTGTAACAAAATGATAAACTTGAGCATTCGACCAATGACCTAATCTTCATCATATCCCTAACTTATCTCCACTTCGAGCCCAACTGATCCGGATTTAAACAGGAACGCAATAAAATACAGAGATAACCATATACACAAAGATGCAGTGGAAATAATACTTCATTTCATTAATGGAAAATACTGAAATATGTTTACAACCGGAAATAGAAATAAACCAGCTAGGGCGATGGTAGCTTATCTCTGAGAAGAGATGTGTGGCTACATGCCTCAGAACTGTCTTACAATGAGGCTCGAAGGCCTATTTATTGTTGAGAAACAATGGAAAACCCTTCACATTCCAAAACCTAACCCTAGAAGATGAAACGCCAAACTATGGGCCCCGTTTGGGTAAATTGGTACCCCTGTTTGGGTAATTTGGTACATCAACTTCCCGGGGTCGTAACTTTGGCATACGATCTTCGTTTTACGCGCATGATAGCCCATTGGAAA